>JAYMTK010004916.1:0-10693 GCA_036897405.1 Pelargonium myrrhifolium | reverse complement strand
CCCGCCGGAGGCGATATCTCGGAACCACATCCGGGACTTCGCTTAACGGTGCGTTACTGTTCGCAGGACCCAGGTTACTGACCGGACTCGGACCTGCTCCACTTAGAGATTTCGGCCAAGGAAGAACCTAGGCCCACTATCTGCTTCCCTTGACCTTTGACCTTGACTTGGAAAAGAAGACCAGAAGACTGAGACGACATCGTTTAGACTTTGACGTGGCAGTTGGGAAAATCAGCCACATCAATTTGTTATTCGTAATGCTTGTTGATTGAACTGGTCATTCATGCACATGATGATAGTATGTTAATCACTCTTACAGTGAGTGGTGAATGTATGTACAGAACCATAGGGTAGAGTCAACTCTTTCCATTAACATGCCTTGAGAAACTCTACGCCCATTATATGGTCAGCTGAATGCTAGGGCGTATGTGCAACGTTTGTCAATAATAAGCTTACGAACACAATTATGCCATTGTAGCGATGATTTATTGGCCCTAAGTCTCAATCATCCCTTATAGTGAAAATTGAGTATATTTATTGACTGTGTAACAACAATTACATAATCTCTGCATGGATATAATTCATTGCCCTATCCAATTCATATCTCGAATCATCTTTTGATATTCTCAACTTTTGTGTGCATTGCTTTACTTTTTTGTTTTCATTATCATTTTCTCATGACAATTTCAACTTTCACTGCGAATTGATTCACAATTTTAATAGTTTAGTTGATTATTCTCTTAAGAACTCATGTGTTAGCTATCGAGTCTCTGAGTATCGATATTCGAACTTACATAAGTCTATATACTTAAGCGAGACTGGTACACTTGCTAGAAGCGTGTCACGACCTCATCCCGAGCATGCATATTAGGAACATCTGCTTGGATAGGATGTTTCTCATCGTTTGCATTATCTTAGGGCAGCCAATATGTGTTGGAGCAATCATTCAGTAGCAATTCCTTAAGTGCCTCAGCTGAAGGAACGTATCTTTAGTTCATTGGAACACTTTGATGTGTGAGCAAGCCGGGGTAAGACCAAAGAATCAATATAAGTTGACCGATGCAGGAAAGACCCTTACAAGAGTTAGCCTGCAAAGAATGAAGCCAAGCAAGGATGAAGAAAAGGCATTGGTGCCAATCAAAGATCCACCCAAAAAGGCCCGACATTCTAAATACTTTCAAAACTTTGTTGCTTCGTCGTCCTTCTCCATCCCGCTAGCCAAAGTCGTTGATAGCATGATTTCATATCACGCTATCCATACCTATTACATCACCACATCATCATTATTTATGTGATTTATCTCCTACTTAAGCATCATTTTAGCCCATTTACTCATGATTTGCTCTTGTCCATACTTGTGCGTTTATGCATCATTTCTCGCTTTTATCTTTGTTTAACGGCTCAATGAGTCCATCTTATGAGAACGGATAACTTTCACTACAATATTGTATGCTTTTCAGGTAATGTGCAAGGGATTCGGGCTTGGGAGAGAAGCGAGAGGCAAGAGGAGCAAGCATTAGGAGCATTGGAGGGGTGCATGACACCAGAGTTGCAACTGCACTATGGTATAATAGAAGCCACGGTCGCGACATTGAGTCAAATCTAGGCTAAAGCTAGAGAAAAAGCCAAGGCCGCGACTGTGCGTATCTGGTCACAGTCGCAACTCCACTACTCACAAGATAATGCCGTTTAGTAGCAAGCAAAGTCGCGATTGTACAATCAACTTACACAATCGCGACTGTGGGTGACTGTAGTAGTATATATAGTTTTTGTTGTTGTTGTTTTAAAATGATCTTTTGGAAAATTTTAGATCATTTTCTCTCCAAACTCTTTTTTAGAGTTGGGAGGTTAGTGAAGCTCAAAATTCCTTGTATAATTGAGATCTAGGGCTTTTAGAGAGAGATTTTAGTGAGAGAAAGAAAATATCTAAGCTTGGATTGGAGATTCATTGGAGAATTCCTTAACATCTCAAGTTTGTTCATCTTCTAATCTTGTAAATTTATCTTTTCTACTTGAATATAATTTCTTCCTATTTTATTTGTCAACAATGATGATTGAATGTATATTTGATTTGATATTTGTTGCAATCTCTATGAGGAGTAGCTAAATTCTAGTTGTGCAGGCATGCTTGATGCTTAGGACTCATTGTTTGTGATATACTTTGCTTAGTTGCTTGTAATTATTTCTCATACTTGATAGCTTGTGATTTGGAGAAGGCCAATTCAATTCACATAAAATCTTTGATTCTAGGCTACTTAGGAATGAGGGTACGAATTATAAGAAAGAGTTTTAACAACTTGCAATTCATGATTGTATACTAGATGCCTTTGTGTTACATTTGATTTGGAACTAGGTCTTAATGAGGGATGAATATATTGTACTTTAAATGTGACATGTGAGTGGGTTTTGGTTCATTATAGTGTGTTAAACACTTTCGGAAGGAGGGTTACACACATATTAGATTGGTTAGGGTTAGTTTTGCATTACAAGCATTTCATAAGCATTGTTATTTTACTTGCATCTATGGTCCTAGGTTGATAGCTAGCCTCTACATGCATCTCATTCTTGCATCTTCACATTTAAGTGCATTCACATTCGTGTCCAATACTTTGCCTACACAAAATCACACACAACTTATGCTTTTATTTTGTTTGTGCATTTTCTATCATTTGAATGCTTTAGTCAAGCTATCTCTAGCTCAAGTTTGTGTCCTTGTGGAGAAATGAACTTGAGTCGTAACAAGACTTTTGTATTACTTTGATAATTTGTGGTACGCTTGCCATAGTGCACATCACTCACGTCTAGTTTTTTGGCGCCATTGTCGGGGACACATGGTAGGTAGAGTAGTTAGACCTAGTGTTCTTTGATTTTGTTTGCTTGTTTGTGTTTTTTTAGGTGCTTTGATTTTTTTGTGTTAGCATGCCAAGAAGGCCGCCGAGGGAAGTTCAAGAGAAGAGCACGCCAAGTCATGTCTAATGGGAATACAAACATGTTAGAAAATGAACCCTTAGGAGAGACAAGTTGTCATTTGGACACCGATAACACGAGAGGAGGCTATGTTGACACAACAAGGGTTTTGAACCAACAACCTTCTACCCTATCCACAATTCCAAGCGGGGAAACCTTTCCAAAATGTTACTCAAGGTGTCTATGGTCCGGGAGTTCATTTTGTGCCCAAGTGTTCAGCAACAACCGGTAAAAAAAGTAGATGAGCGGAACATCCCAATTCGTGGGACTCACAACAACCTCTATGGTGATTAGACGCCTTATTACCAACCTACGGGAGACAATTTTGAGTTGAAGCAAGTGATGCCGCGAAGGGAGGTGCAATTTTGTTTCGGTTATACAAGAGGATGGAAAAGCCTTCTTTGAGGAATGGGATAGATTCAAGAGCCTTATAGACAAGTGTCCCAACCATGGCATCTCTAGAAGGGATTTGATAGAAGCCTTCTATACGGGATTGTGTCCTACATTCCGTAACCTTTGTGATGCCGCGAAGGGAGGTGCAATTTTGTTTCGGTTACTTGTGTTGTGAAGAAATTATAAAAAAGGGAAATTACAGAAAACACCCTTCAACTATCCGGTTCTACATATTGCACCACTGAACTTTAGTATTTCTTTAGACTACCCTCAAGTATTATAAGATCTTCCCGTCTATGACACCGTTTGTTGAAGGGCCAAATGACCAAATTACCCATTATTTGTTTTCTTCATTTTTATAATATAAATAATAATAATTAAATTAAATAAAAAACTATATATCAGATTTGATAACCCTCCCCTTCTTTGCATTTGATATGGTAGAACCTCACTTCCACTCTCACCTCTCTCCTCAATTCTGCTCTCAATCCCAACCATTTCCCTTTACCGTTTCCTCTCTTTCTCTCTGATTCACCCACTAAACCACCACCAACCCTCTCCGTTTCACTGCCCAAAATTTCCCGGCGATAGTGCAGAGACGATGATGGCCAAATACGGTGACAGAAGACGATCAACATCGCCACTCCGCCACCATCTGGGCTCGTCGATCTGAGATCCATGACCCTTCATCTTCTTTGATTGCTCGACGTTGGTCAGAGCTTGCTAGCAATCGGCAGATCTAGCCTCCTCGCGGACGAAGACGAGCCACTGCGGCTTACCGACCCTCTATCTTCTCCGATCTGGGCTCGTCGACCTCAGATCTCCTAGCTGGCTCGAGGTTGGCCTCGCCGCCCTGTGGCCTCTTCTTTTCGCCGACAATGTTCACGGGAAGAGGTTGTGAATTTTGTCTGAGGCAAGATAGTTGTGTGTTACATGATTTGATGAGAGTTGTGATTTTGTGGTAATTTTGTGAATGTTATTATTATTATTATTATTATTTTTGGAATCAATGAACTTGTGTAATTCATGATTTGATGAATTTTTATTGTCATGAATTGGTTGAATTTGTTTTGAACTTTTTCTTTTTGATTTTTTTTACAGTAGATATAATTCATGATTTGTTATGAATTTTAGTTTAATATAAAGTTTCTGGCAAGTTTATGAAAATTTTGGCAAAACTATGATGTTTCCAATGAGTTTATGAATTTTCCGGCAAAACATTTGATTTACGGCGAAATTATGTTGAAAAAGAAGGATAAGTAAATGGCATTTTGGGAATTTAAAAAATAAATTGGTCATGTGCCCAACACATTACTTAAGTGACATTGTATGTCTAATATAACTGACAAAAAGATATTTATACTTAAGGATAGTTTAAAGTTACAACCTAAGTTCAGGGTGCAATTTGTGGAAGCAGATAGTTGAAGGGCGTTTCTTGTAATTTTCTTTTATAAAAAAGATAGCCAAGAACAAGAATCCCAATGGTGCTTACCGAGGTGGTTCCTCTTCAACCTCTACTACAAGCCATTTGGATGAGAAGATGGTAAAATGATGTCAACCCTCAATGAATCCATCAAGGGTTTGACTTAGTCAACTAAGAAAGAGAAAGAAGATAAGGAAGACAAGGAAAGATAAGCTAAGGCATTAACCGCTGAGTTTATATGTGTTCTATGCGAAACGGGGCATGAGTATGGTGATTGCCCTCAAAATACTCAAACGGCTGCTTGTGTCAACAATAACTCCAATTACAAATATAGCAACCAAGGGCAAGGCTCCTGGAACTAATAAAGTGGTCAAGACTACTATTCAAAGGGAAACAATCTGCCGGGTTTTAGATAAAGCCAAGGGAGCAATCAAGATCAACCACGACGAAGCTACTCCCATGATAGTAACCAAGCCTCAAATAGCCTTCCTTATCCTCAAAAAAAAAAATCAACAACTTGTGGTTCTTACTAACCCGTCCTCGAATAACCTCGGAAACATACTTAAGATGTTCATTATAAAGATGGATGCTAATGTAGTTTGTCAAGATGCAAGGATAGAGGCACAAAATTCACGAATAAAGTCTATGGAGACAATGTTTCATAACTATAGGGCTTCCATAAAAGGGCTTAAAGGTCAAGTTGTGCAACTAACACAAACTCAACCTTCCCGAGAGCAATGAGCACTTCCTAATGACACTATCAACCTAAGACATGATTCTAGCAAAAGGCAAGTGATGGTCGTAGATTTGAGAAGCGGCCATCGTCTCCATGAACAACCATTGATGCCAAAGAAGAGTTTGGAGAATAGGCCTAGGGAAGATGTGGTATCTAGTGACGAAGAGGAAGGAATCTTGGAAGCAAGGAATGAAATTGAAAAGGGTGAAGGTTCTACACAAGTCAAAGAAAATAGTGGCGCTGAGAAAAAAGTCGAATTTGAAATGATGAGACCCCCTCCTCCATTCTCTTCTCGATTACAAAAGAAAAAGAAGGATGATGACCCCGAATTTCAGAAATTTTTGGAGGTGTTGAAGCAACTTCATGTCAATATCTCTCTTGTGGAAGCTCTTGAGAAGTCGTCTCAATACCACAAGTTCTTCAATGAAATCCTCAACAAGAAAAGAAGGATATAGGAGGTGGCGAAAGTATGCTTAAGCCAAGAATGTAGTGCTATCATGAAAAATGAGTTTTCAGCAAAACAAGGAGACTCAGGAAGCTTTAATATCACATACAAGATAGGGCGAGAAAAGAACATGAAAGCTTTGTGTGATCTTGGAGCAGGGGTAAGCTTGATTCCCCTTTCAGTTTATCAAACGTTAGGGGTAAGCAACATCAAAAAGACCGCCATGATATTACAATTGGCGGATCGATCAATTATCAACTTGTGTGGGATAATGGAAGACATCCTAGTAGGGGTAGGCCCTTTTGTATTGCTGGTCGACTTCATCGTGGTGGATTATAAGGAAGACCCAAAGGTGCCACTAATCCTTGATCGACCATTCTTATCCACGACCCAAGCTCTCATAGATGTTGAGGGAGTTGAACTCGTGATGAGGGTTGGTGATGAAAACTACACCTTCACCAACCTCATAAAACAAGTAGAAGAGATTGAAAAAAGGAAAAATAACATGACAATCAGTGTGTTCAAGGTGGAAGTGGAAGAGAAGGAGGAAAATGCTCATCCAAAACCAAAAAGAAGGAAAAGAATGAGAAGATCGAAAAAAAGAAGAACAAGAGGGAAGTCATAATGGTGGTGCGCAACCAAAGGATCATTCAAGTTTGGTTGCCCAAGATCCGCCCGAATGACATAGTTCTTAGTTTTTTGATTGACAAGGGTGGTGGCTCTCGAGGTAAATTTGGTGTGACCTCCTAATAGGGAGCACAATCGTCAAGCCAACTATGTTAAACAAGTGCGCTAGGTAGGAGAAAACCCACTGTTTTAATGCTTTTGTACATATTATGTTAGTTGTATTGTCTTGATACCATTTTGGAGTTTAACAGTCATATGAGAGCAAAATAAAAGAGAGAGATAGGGTTTTAATGGTTTAAAGTGTGAGTTTGCACATGAATTGACTCTTGGAAATGTGCTGAAGGAGCAAAGTCGCGACTGTGATTCCATTAGAATTTTTCCACAATCGTAACTTTGGTGCTGGAATGGGAAACTCAACAAGCATAAGGCTGCGACCCGGACCTGTCCAATGGGTCTTGCGTAGTCGTGACTCTAAGAAGTCAATGCAAGTCAAAGGGGGTAAAGTCGCGCTTATGACCTATTTAGAGGGTCTTACGCAGTTGCGACTTTAAGCGGTTAAGGCCAGTCAAAGGAACAAGGTCTAGATTGTGACCTATCCAAAGGGTCTTGCGCAGTCGTGACTATTGAACGAAAGGAACGAAGTCTAAATCACAAAGTTGCGACTGTGAGGTAACTTACACAGTCGCGACTCCACGGACCTGGTTCAAAAATTTGGGGAAATTTTTGAATTTGGCCATATTTTCACCAACTATAAAAGCCTCTCACCCCAAATCTTAACCATTTTCAGCAAAAGGGATACACCATAGCTCTCTTCCCTCTCAAGGCACTCTAAAAAACCCACACCATTTTTCGAAACTCCAACTCCTAACAACCATTTCTCCTCCATTGAAGGTCAAAAGCTTCAAGCAAGAAGAAGATAGAGGTATTTGGTTGATAGTTCAAGCTTTGGAGGTATCATTTAACCCTACTTTTTAAGCTTTAAGCTAGTTTGGGGGAATCGTTAGTTTGCATGCTATAATGTTGGGGTTTTGGGTGATTGATTGACTAGTGGTGGATATATAGGATTGCTTCTCCATTTTTGTGCAACAGTGGTGGATATCTAGGAATGCCTTGTTGTTTCTAGTTTTGGCATTGAGCTTGGCACCTCCATTGATTGGTTCATTGACTTATTGGTTAAATTGGTTGTGCATACCACTTCATTTCATTTACATTCACACGATAGAATGGTTAGAGCAAAAGGAGACTCTAGTAGGCGTAGTGCTCCCTTCACAAGTGGAGGTACAAGAAAGGAAAAAGGTTTTGCTATCCCCCAAGATGACCAAGATGGTATATCCATCTTGAATGATAAAAATGCATTGAATAAATTTCAAATTCTCATGAAAAAAGAAAAGAAAGGGGATGCACGGGCTTGCTCCTGAATATAAGGAGAATGGCTTGATTACAAGCATTGTAGATGGTTTGAAATGGGAAAGGTTGGTAGCGATTAGGCCCTAATGTCGGTAACGCGACAATAGCTTGCGAGTTCCTACCTAAATTGCTTACTTCAATGGATGAGCGTTCTATTGTTTTGAGGGGTAAGCGTGTAAAACGTCACCCCCAAGGGGAGTAATAAAGCTCTTAATCTTTCTTCAGTTTCTCTTGACAAATGCACATACAAGAGAGTCAAGGATGCAGGTTTTAATTGTTCTCAACTTGAAGACACATTATGCTTGCATCCCGAGACCATTGTGGTCAAGAAAACTGGGGTCCATCTCTTGCATAGACAACATATGAAGCACATTTTCCGAGTATGGATGCATAAGACTGGTGCTTCGCTCTTCTCGAGCAAGAACAAATGTGGCATTAGTGTAGAAAGAATGTAACTCATTTATTGCATTGTCACGGTCCCACCCATATGTGTCAGCAAGATTTTGTTTGATCAATTGATGAAATCTTTGTATAGACCGTATCTCTATCTAGTCTATCTCATCACCGAGCTTTGTAAAACATTTAAGGTGCCCGAGGAAGACGGGTAAGATACTCCTAAAGTCCGGTCAAACAATTGGTGCTATTTCCATGGAAAGAATGGAGCCTACGAAGGAAGAGAAAAATTTCCCTGTCGTGATCCCTACCTCCGGTCCTAGAGCTCCTAAGGATAGACCTAAATCCCAAAGGTCTCACATCAGTGGCACTAGATTTCGTAGTGGCCCCGAAGGCCCAAGTAGTGTTGATTCCTCATTTGATGCCTGAGCTGAATTTGCAAAATTCGATGGCAACATAAAGGAGACTCAGCGTAAAATGAGTTATGCCACGAGATATCTCTCCATGATAGGGAGAAAGGTAATGTGAGTCGTGGCATCCTTATCGGATTTTCGATCTAGTTCTAGTGTTGCTATCCCGTCCCATCTTTTTTCCAAGCTGAACATAGAAATATTTGCTAGTGATCATGATTGGAGTGGTGAGATTGAGGTCGCCTTTAGTGGTGATGATGTTGGTGGTAATGATGACTACATGGATGATGAGTGATTATGTCCTCATTTGTTGGCGACCTTTGTTTTAGTTGTTAGTTCTTAGTTAGTTTAGTTTTTGGGTTTTTGGTTATTTTGTTTTGAAAAATCTTTCTTTAGTATGTGATATGATTGTTTGGTGATTGGAAGTTGAGGTTGAGAGTCATGAGTATGATTTGAGGTGAGGCTTTCATCCTTTGCTACATTGATGACTTGAGGAAATATGTATGTTTTGATGAATCTTGCATGCTTATTTTTTGGAAAATGATACGCTTCTTGATGCTTTAATCATGATTCTTTTTTACTTTGAGAATGGAGAGGGACTAAACCTACACCATATGAGTGATTTTATGCATACAAAAAAAAAACATATTTTGAATGCTTGATTGAGTCTCTTTTTTATCTCTGTTCGAGAGTTTAGCATTGGTTTAGAATTGATTGCTTGCATTCTTTGAGGTGAAATAAAAGAGAAAGGGATAAGTGAGAATGTGAATTAGGCCATTTTTGCTTCGATTATGCCTTCATATATCCAACCTTTACATAATTTTCTTTAGATCCCTTGCTTTGAGCCTTATAAGCCTTTTTATTTGTGACTGCCCAAATTACAAGTCCATGAACCTATTCTTTCTTGTACCCTAAAGTATGTTTGAACCCTACTCTTGAGCTTGAAATGAAACCGATCAAAAGAAAAGAGCGGAGAGAATAAGAACAAAAAAGGTTTGGGTTGGGTGATATCGGGAAATTGCATGTGAAAAAGGCCCTCAATTCCAAAAGTGAAATGTATTGGGAGAAAGAGTTGAAAAAAAAAAGAAGAAAAGAAATAAAGTTGTAAAGAAAACAACTACTCCTCCCTAATGTGAGAGTAAAAAAGGAATTGAGAAAGGCTAAAGCATGAGAACAAAAAAGGGTTTTGTTGTATAAAATGTTGTGAGCTTGGGAAGAGGGAAGAGAGAAAAAGAGGGAATGTGAGAGTGGATTTTCGAGCTTGAGATTTTTGCTCCGCTTTCATAACCTTCCACACCCTTAACCTAACCAAACATTACATGCCGAATAAAGCCCTATTGATTCTTGCTTGTCCAACTTTCTCTAAATTAGTGGAGATGCATGCTTGTGGTAAACTTTTGAACCATTGCTTTGCTTATTGCTTAAGGCTCATTATTCTAGTGATTCAAGATTCTTGAGATAGCATTCATTGAAAAATGTTGCTTGGTGTTTGTACATTTCTCTTTCCATCTCTCATTCACACTTGAATCATTGAGCTTAGCATCTTGGAGTAGGTTTGTGAGCATTAAAATTATAAGTGTGCATGTTTAAGTCGATCATATCATTGGAGTACTTGTGTCCTCTCTTTAGCGTTGGAAGTTTTCTTGACTTTGATTACGAGTGTATTAGCTTTGGCAATCCTTGTGATAGATGATTGCACATGTATTGAAGCAAGAAACCAAAAGCTTTGTGTTAGGTCCCAAAGAATCAATCTAGAGGGGAGGGAGTGAATAAATTGATTACAAAAATATATAAAACTTGAAATTAAATGCGGAGTCAAAATATAAGCAAGAAGATTAAGGATAGAGAATAGCAAACACAACGATATATAGTGGTTCACAACTCTCCTTAGA
>JAYMTK010004915.1:0-10694 GCA_036897405.1 Pelargonium myrrhifolium | reverse complement strand
TGCTTTACTGTTTTCGGTGTTTTTTGTGGGAAAAAAAAATGAGTGAAGCTAATGAGAAGTACCCGAGAGATCTGTTGCAGAGATTCGTGTCGAGCTCGAGCAGTGGAGCTTTGAACGACGATGATTCGGACGAGGTAGAGCTGAATCTGGGTCTGTCACTTGGTGGTCGATTTGGGGTCGACACGAGCTCGAAGAAGCTAACCCGATCGTCTTCTATCGCCGCGCCGATTTCGCCTCCGGCGGCGGAGACGGTGTCGTATCCGGCGCTGACGAGGACGTCGTCGCTGCCGGTGGAGATGGAGGAGCAGTGGAGGAAGAGGAAGGATATGCAGTCGTTGAGGAGAATGGAGGCCAAAAGGCGGCGGTCGGAGAAGCAGAGGAATTCGAAGGCAGACAGAGACGGCGGCGGAGGCAGTTTGGACGAGGAAAGGAGCGAAATTGACGGCGCAATGGGGATGAATTTGAGGGATAAGCAGCACTTTGCGACGGCGAATATGTTCAATTCGATGGCGGCGCCGCCGTTTGGGCTGCCGAGCTGGGCTGCCGCTGCTCGGCAGGTGATTGGTGGCGGCGGAGGGTTTGCAGCCGTCGTCGCAGGGCTCGGTGGAGTCCCGAGGAGGTTGCTCTTCGGGGGTTTCGGATTTGGAGAGCCGATCAGCTCAAGGTATCATCACATTTTCTTAATTTCTCAGATTATTGTTTTATAGTATTACACATTTATTTTTGAAATGACATATTTGGTCTATAGTATTATCTGAAATGTTGCTTCTTTGCATTTTTTGTATTGTAGTTTTGTTTAATTGTCTCCTGAAATTACTACTACAAAAGAATCAGCAAGTAATAACACAATATTTAATGAAGTGGAGTGAAAATATGAGTGAAAGATCCTATAGAGTCATGTTAAACCGATCCCGAATTTGTCGGGAAATGACTTGTTGTTGTTGATTACGTTCGATCTCTTGCAAATTCGAGGAAAGTATACAGTTTGCAACTGTTCTCATAGGTGTTGTGTTGTCTATTCAATTGCTTGCCGGAATTGCGCTTGATATGTGAAGGCGTTGTCGTATTATCATAGCTATAGTTTTTAAGATAAGAGTATATGATTTGGGAGAAACAAAAAGGAGCGAGGAATTGGGGTGGATGAATTAAACACGCATTAATGAATGTATTCACCAATTGGAACTAAACAGAATATGATAATGATTTGTGTAAACCAGCAAGCATTGTTTCATTTCGTCGTTCTAGAAATTGAAACCGATATTGAAGGATGCTCCCTTTTACCGGTATGTTAGGAAAACCGTTGCGTTTATTATCTCTGAGTATATACTTTATGTTGAGTTTATGCTCTTTTTCACTTGTTTGTTATGAGTAAAACGCTTGACAATCTTATCGTATAGCTTAGTTAGAAAAGTTACATTTCTGTGCTTATCTGTATTGGAGTGATGGACTGAGCAGCTGATGACTCGGCTAGTTTTAATTTGTCGAGGATTCTAGTTTTATGTACTCTTGCCATAAAGCATGGGGAAGCTAATATGGTAATTAGAATTGATAGCGATGGATGATATTGTCTTTTTCCTAAAATTGAACGAGGACCACGCAACATGGGATTGGCTATGTAAATTTTATAGTTATTGCAATGCAAATCATGCACCCTTTAACAGCTAGAAGTCTGAATTTATTCATTTCTTCTAGTCTATGACTGTTTACATGGATACATCATATCCATAACCTTTTGTCATGAATAGGTATGGCAATATTGTCTCCTAATCTATGGCTGTTTACATGGATTCATCATAATCCACAACCTTTTTTCATGAATAAATTTATTTTCCTTTTATTATTTGATGTTGGGCGGTAAAAGAAAACCAATGGAAAATACTTTTTAGTCGAGGTAGGTTATCTTTAGTCACTTGTAAATTTCTTTTCAATAACATAGCTATTTTCGTCCACTTGGAAACATTATGCTACGATAACCAAAAATTTGAACATATAAGTTGTTTTCTCGAGAAAAACATTGCCGTATGGGATACCTACAAGATGTTTGTTGGACTCGCATTCTCGTGTATGACACTTTCATGTGTATTTGACAAGCGGAGGAGGGGAGTTTCTGAGTGATGCACCTACACTAACATCCTATCTAGTATAAAAAATAAATTTTCCTTGTAAGATGTTATGGGGGACCCAATATTGTGTGAGTCGTGAGATTTCACCATTGTGGGGACTGGTTCACTGGGGAGGCAACAATCTTATAACAAGAGAAAAATACATCCTTCTATGATCAAGTCACCAAGGCTTTGGAGTCTGGTTGCGTTATACCTAGTCATGCCTATGTGATCGATGCCTGTACTACTTTTTATGCAGTATAAGGTTGTTTTTTGGGGGAAAATATGCTCTGAGCACTGAAGAGTGTGAAGTTTGACTAAGATTGAATAACCCTAGAGAAGGCAACACTAGCATGAACACACGACTCTTAGTTCAAAATAGTTTTCCATTTTTGACTATCTTGACCTCATTTTGGCAACTTTGCTATCTAGGGCTTGTCGATATTTAGACCTATATGACTTTTTTCTCTTCCTTTTCTTTTCATGTTTATCCTTTTTGAGTTCTAGGATTTGAATATGTGCTTATTTCTATTTGTTTATGACTTAGGTCTCATGCCACGTGGGATACAGATTTTTAATTCCCATACAGGTTGTCATTTTGCGCAATGATGCATTCATTGTAGCCGTAATTTGCTCATTGAAATGTCAATAAATGATGGCCTAACATATTTATAAGAACCTTGCATCAATGCTTCATTTATGCTTAGTTCATATATTTTTCTGTGAAAACCACACATTTGTCCAAGTTGAAGTGTTTAGTGGTTGTTTCAATTGAAAAAACAAGCTATTTTGCGTCGGGACAACCTGCAAGTGAGCCTAATTAATATCATTTATCTATTACTATTATTGTTCTTTTAAAGTTGCTTCAAATGCCTAATGATCACACGTGACACTCGTTTTCATGTTTAGCTTGCTTGAACTGAATTCTTATATACATGTAACAGGCCTGAGCAGCTGTGGCGAAGCAAGAAGCCCGGGTAGTAGCACCCAATCATTGCAAGAACAAAGCAACAATCAGGAAGGTGTGGGCTCTTCAGGGACAAATAGCGCAAACAAAAACGCGTGCAGAAGTTCCAAAGCCGGGATGGAGGATTCATCGAAGAAACCGGATCATCCTACTGATAACAAAGGTAGGGAAATCGGGATAAATGCAATGGAAGACATGCCATGTGTTTTCACAAAAGGAGATGGTCCTAATGGGAGAAGAGTCGATGGCATTTTGTACAAGTACGGGAAAGGCGAGGAAGTGAGGATAATGTGTGTATGCCATGGAAGCTTCCTTTCTCCGGCGGATTTCGTGAAGCATGCAGGTGGTCGGGACGTTGCGCACCCACTTAGGCATATAGTTATAAACCCTTCGGCTTCAACTTCATTGGTGTAAATAATTTTTGAACCAAAGTCGCCTCCTATTTCATATCAATGTGCTTCATATTCCCCTAGAGTTCGTACCCAGAAAGATAGACATCTTTATCCCCTCGTGTCAATACCGCGAGCCTCTTGTCCATTCTCAATAGAGAAGAAAAGAAATAGTGTGGTTTATTTGCTTGTTTCTTGAGAGGGAACTTTGCTGTGTATTGACTGTCATTCAGAATTTTGGGGGAGCTTTTCTTATGCATCTTTTTTAGAGGCTTTTTGGTCTAGTGATATGTTGATTTTTCTTCCTTTGCTTGTTTATCAGGAGAGCTTAGTTTTTGGATATTTTGGAAATAAAATTGATACATTGGCTTTATTCAATTCTGCAGTTGAATTTGACCAATACCATATCTTGCATGGAGTTATTCTAACTTAAATTTCAATTTTTAGTTTGAGTATAGGAGAATATAGTAGACTTAAATTTCAATTTTAATTAATAGAGGATATTGCGCGAACAAAACAAAAGTTAATAGTATAGGACTATTAAAAATAGTTGGAGGGTTAAACATGATTTACAAGTATAGTTGTATGATCGTCTATAATGTTAACCCTAAATAAAACCAAAATGCTCTGTAATATGATTGTATTTCAAAAACGTAACAACACATACACAATTGGCTAATATGCTCATAATCATCTTCATATAGAATCAACTAAATACTTAGAATCAATGAATAACACTCTCTCTCTCTCTCTATATATATATATATGTTCAAAATCAACTATATCAGAATCAAAATGACAAAAATAATCATGTTCAAAATCAACATGCATGCAACTAAATAATTATAATAAGAACAAAGCTCAAGACAGATCTTCAACATTAGATTTATGATTTTTGTTAACCAAAATTTCCCATAACAAGTTCATGAAAACCAAAAATCTAAAATGCATGCACCAAATAATCGTATTAATAAGAACAAAACACACGATAAATGTTCAACTTAAAACACAAACAGAACCATCATTTCTATGAAATTTCCACTCAAAATTTCACAGATCAAGTTCACTAAATAAACGTTTTCAAAATCTGACCATGTTACCTCATCTGTGTCATTAAGGAGTTGAAATTCAAAGGAATATGAACAATTTTCTGTTTTGCTAAACTGAAAAATAGAGAGGCATAATCACAATTAATGTTATAGTATGCAAAAGAACAACCTATCATTGAAAAGCCATATATCTTCTTGGACTTGAAAGGGTTTCTTGAAACGCAAATTAATATTCATTTATTGAATTCAAACTAATCAAGAATTCTAAAGAACAAAGAAGAAAGCTATATATACTATGAGTCATGCATCACCAATTCTGCAGATCAATTATGGAGCTGAAAATTATTGTTGACAAGGAGAAAAATAGGCTTCTTTTTGCTGAGGCAGATGGTGATTTTGTTGACACCCTCTTTAGCTTCTTGGCATTGCCCTTCGGAACTATTGTTAGGCTCATTGGCAAGAAGGCGCGATCCCATCCAGCAACAATAGGATGCTTCAAAACTCTCTATGAAGGTGTCGAGAATCTTGACGATGATCTTTATTGCACCGAAGCATGTAAAGACATGCTTTTGCATCCTAGGAGTTCTTTAGAAGAAGATTGTCGAAAACTGAAGATCAACATAGATGACACAGAGACAACCAAGTACTTTATGTGTCCATATCATCATTACGCGAGCTCGAGTTCTTTGTTTGTGAGCACATATGAAAGTACACAGCTATGTGATTGTGGGTCATTTATGAGTGTAGAGATAACACCTGATCACGAGGACTCAAATTGTAGCTCAGGAGTTGGAGAAGTTGAAGTTTTTGTTACTAAAGACTCCAAGTTTATTATCACTGACAATCTTTATTGCGCGCCTCTTGTTCCCGAAACAGTCATGGAACTGCTAAACAAGCTTGGCATTGGGGACACGAATGTGCTCGAGGAAAGGACTGTGAGAATTTGTTCGGGTGAGGTAATGCTTAATTATATACAATCATGAATTGAATTGTACAATTCTAATGTTTTCTTTATAGTTTATTTACTGTCACATTGTTGTATTTTCTTTAGCTTTATATACAATCAAGAATTGAATTGTACAATTCTAATGTATTCTTTATCGTTTATTTACTGTCACATTGTTGTATTTTCTTTAGGTTTTAGAGCTTCTGAAGTGGACTCTGCACTCAAGAACACCTTTGACAGATCTATTTGTGTTGAAGAGAAAGTTTCCTCCAAAATTTAGGCCGCAGGAACTAAAAAGACCGATGCAGAAGAGACAAAGTTTTAAACAATATCAAGAAGGCGCGAAGATCACAGTCAAGGTGAGGATGAAATCTTCAACCAAAGAGGTGTTATTTGTTGAAGCTCAGCAAGATTTCATCGACTTCTTGTTCAGCTTCCTCACAATTCCCTTGGGACAAATGTTGCATATCTTGGATGGGCGTTTCTCTTTTCGAAGCATCGATAATTTGTACAATAGTGTACAATCATTGGACTCCCAATACTTCATTTCAAAAAACCATAAGAACAAGCTTCTCATACCAAGGCTTGCTCCACATTATAACTGCAAGAATCAGCTACTCCCACTTAAAACAAAGGTTACTAGTCTTGTTCTGCGACGAACAAGCCGGACAATTTTGGATCCTAAGCTGCCATATGATGATGATGATGATACCTGGATTGGTAGAGAAGTTTTGGGAGGATTTGTTCGGGGAAAGGCAGTGTTCATGGTTACTGACAATTTGGCTGTGACACCATACTCAGCTGGATCTGTCATATCTGTTATGAACAGAAACAATTGTTTGCTTAGCGATTTGGAGGAGAGGACGGTCTGTGTTGGCGTTGCAGAGGTAAATAAACAAGAACTCCAAGGATTCATTACATTAATGTTAATAGATTAATAACAATTGATGTTGATATTGTTGCAGGGTTTAAGCATTCTGAAAGCTTCTCTTAGTTCAAGATCAGCTTTAACGAATGGTCTCTTCCGCACACTCAACTTGAAGGAGCCAAAACTAGAAATCTAGTCAAGTTATGCATAAGATCAAATGCGGTGAACACAATGTTTTCTTCGTACTTGTGTTTTCTTTTACAATATTTGTGCTGTATGGTATCAACTTTCAATAGTTGTCCCAAGTTATGCATTCAACTGGCCAAATCTTGTTTCAAATTGAGTTTTAAGTATGAACCATGTTGAGATAACTTGAAATGAACTGCGATTCATTTCAAGAGTTGTATGAGTAAAAAACCTAAAGATACAAATAATGCTAGAAAACAAAGGAGCTGCAGTCAATGAAAGTCTTGTTCTTGAACTTACTTGGAAGGTTTCTTGAAAATAAAATTAGGTAACCATTTGGTTGCTGCAAAATCAAATATGGGACATAAAAAATCGGAAAATAAAATAGCCACCGGAGAGACGACACGTGGCCAGACAGTTGGTCAAAGAGTCAGCGGGACCACAGGTCAATAAGGCCCGAAGGCCCGAGATCCGAACTGAGGGGGCTCGGAGGTTCAGGAGGCGTGGGTCATGAAAGCCCAACTGACGGGTGAAGCCCAAGAGAGGCAGACCTCACTCGGCAGTCTGCCCCCAGGCATGCCTCACTAAGCAGGCTGCCTAAGGCAGACAGCCCAAAGCAAGGAGGCTGCCCCCAGACATGCAGCCCAAGACAAGTAGGTTCCTAAGGCAGGTAACCCAGAGCAAGCAGGCTGCCTAAGACAGTTAGACATGCAGCCCAAGACAGGCTGCCTAAGGTAGACAACCTAGAGGCTTAGAGACAAGCAGCCTAGTGCAAGCTATCCCAGACCTATAGTCCAAGAAAGGGTAAAACCTACAGGCTATCAGCCCAAGAATACACTTAGTATGCTGGTGAGTAGATCTAGCAGGGGGTCCAAGGAGTTAGACAACTCCCAACATAGGGGAGCCAAATCGACATTCTATCTAGGGGCAGAGCCCGCGGATAGGGAGCCTGGTGGCCGACCACCATGGAGCTAGCCGCCTTTGTTGGTGAGTAGGTCCAGCAGGCTAGCTAGCAGACGGGTTCCACCTCAGAATTTTGATCAATCAGGACTCGACACGTGTCAGGTAAACCTGAACTCTATAAAATGAGGCCACATTGTCAGGTTCGGTCACTTTACTGTTTAAACTATAGAAAGAAGGCACAAAAACGCTTTCTCCAGCTGTTCTTTGTGTTCTTCGTCGATTTTTTCAGTCATAAATTGATTTGATCACGAAAATCGAGTTGGTAACTTTACAACCCCATTTGTGGGATTAGAGACTGATTCTTACGTCGGATACGATATCCCAAACCCACATCCGAGACTTCGCTTAACGGTGTGCTTTGTTCGCAGGCCCCAGGTTACTGATTGGACCCATGCCTTGCTCCACCTCAAACTCGGATTCAGCTGAAGATCAGGCTAGGCCCACTAACCTACCCCTCTTACCTTGACTTTGAATTTGAAGACCTAGACGACACCATATCAAGCTTTGACTTGACTTTGAGAAAAAGAGTCTCATCAACTTTAATAATCCTAGACCATTAATATTCAATTTATCACATCAAACATGTACTGATAAAAATTAAATATGGATTCAATAAAGTTGATACGGCAAACACTATTTTGGAACACTTACTTTGAAGTAAAACAAAGGCTTAAAGGCTTTAGGGATCCCCAACTTTCAAAAATTGACAAATCAGGTTCCCTAACAAAAATGTTACCAACCCAGTCCCCCTATAATCGATAAATATGCCAAAAAGATCCATTGTCCGTTAAAATTAACCCCACCGTTAAGTCACAACATCCGACTAGGCGTTGACGTGGCATTTTCGATTTTTCAATATTAATTTAAAATTAAAATGACAGTTGACGAGTTTTGATTGACCCAAACTTAATTTATTTGTGTGAAATTACAATTTTGCCCTTCAAAATTTGATTTTTTTTTTCTTCTTCTTCATTTAAACCCCTTTAGAGTATTCCCTTCTAAAAAAGATTGATTTTATCAGTGTTTTCTTATTCTTGTAATGATTTAGTCATTCGAATACAATAAAAGTACCTAATGTTTTCATATACTTACCCGTACAAGTCCATGCTTGTACCAGAGTAGTTGAGGGGTGGGACGAGGTGACTATGGTGGTGGTCGAGCTTAGATCGGAGATGCCACTCGGAGATAGAGGTTTCAAGTGGGGGCTCTGAGTGGCGTTGTTGAGGAATGTCGGCGAGAAAGGTCGGCGTTGGGTTGAGGGTCGCCGGAGATGGGGGCTGGGATTAGGGTCTTCGGTCCGACACCATGAGTGTGTAAAAGAGAGAGGTTGAAGAAGAGGAGTTTAAATGAAGAAGAAAAAAAAAATCAAACTTTGAAGGACAAAATTGTAATTTCACACAAATAAATTAATTTTGGGCCAATCAAAACTCGACACCTGTCATTTTAATTGTAAATTAATATTTAAAAAAATAAAAATGCCACATCAGCTCCTAGTCGGATGTTGACTCGGCACCACGTCAACCAACTTAACGGTGGGGTTACCTTTAACAGACAATAGATTTCTCTAGCATATTTATCGATTATAAGGGGACTGGATTGGTGACATTTTTGTTAGGGAACCTGGTTAGTCGATTTCTAAAAGTAGAAGGACCCTTAGAGTCTTTAAACCTTAAACAAACAAACCAGTATTTCGTATTTTAGACTTAAATGAAATGGTTTAAAGTTACCAACGTGGGTTGGAGCAAGTGGTAAGTGGCTTGTCTCCGCTTAAGCAAGGTCTCGGGTTCGAGTCCTTGTGTACGCAAAAAACTCCGTTGGGAGACTCACTCACCAAAACTAGTTGCACGACGCGGGTCGGACTGGACGGAGTCGGGGCAAAACTTCAGTGAGCCAGTGGGTAACAAAAAAAAAATGGTTTAAAGTTCAGGTACTAGAATGATACTTCAACCTTTACTCTCATAAATTTTAGGTAGCATCACGTAAGAATCTGAATAGTTTCCATCACAAATCTTAAAGGAATGGCACATTTATGTAGGCATGCATGCAAAGACCCGAGAAACTAATGAAAAGTCATTTAAGTTCTTGAGTTTAAAAATGTACACAGCAATCATCTTGTGGCTCTTCATGAATCCAATTATCCAAAAACACTTGAGATTCCCTATACACTTTAAATTGTAACCTGAATTAAAAATTACTATAGAGAAGAAGTTCAAATTATATACTACTACCACCTCCGTTTCAAAATAAGTGTCGTTTTAGAGAATTTCATACATATTAAGAAAAGATGCTAAATGATTTTCTTCCTCTCAAATAAAAATATAAAAATCATCATTATTTTTAGAGTTATCCCTACAAACTTTTCATCGTCCATATAAGATAAATAAAATAAAATCATGATTAAAGGGTAATATGAGAAGTTCATGTGTAAAAGTTTGTTAAAAGTAGAAAGTAACACTTATTTTGAAACAAAAATTGGACTCTAAAACAACACTTATTTTAAAACGGAGGGAGTAATTAATTACAACAAAATCTTTAAAAGATCTATTTGAACTTGTTAATGTTTTAAATTGGTATAAAGTGGATTGAAAAATGTTAATTATTTAAATTGGTACAAAATATAAATTAAGAATTTCACATAGATTTTTTTGTTGCTAATTTGACAAAATATACACATTCGATAGAACTTAACTCCTAAAATAGCAACAAAATTAACAGATTTGCGGACTTTCTTTCCGATAGTCCTATTTATCCACATCTTCCATCCTACCATGTTGGAGCGAGAAAAGAACTCTAAACCACATACTATCTCTTTTTCTTTATCTATTTTTAATTTCTTCCAATATCTTAATTTATTTCATACTATTCGTTTGGTATTCATTTCTTTTCCGTTTAAACCGGAACAAATAACATTAAACTTTCGGCTAGGGCTAAACAAGACTCTTACAAATCACACGCTATAAATATATGAACATCACCCACTCTTTTCATTATAATGGGAAAAACATGCAAATATATCCTATTTTTGAGATGTAACATTCAAGCTTCATTGCTTTTTAGACACAATATCAAAATATCATTTCATGAATCATGCTAGTCAATAGTCATATTACAAATAAACACCTTTAACATGAATGTAGAGTTTAACTTCCAATTCAATACATGTAAACACCTTTAACATGAATGTAGAGTTTAACTTCCAATTCAATACATGAACTCTCTTAAAT
>JAYMTK010004914.1:0-10694 GCA_036897405.1 Pelargonium myrrhifolium | reverse complement strand
AATGTGATAAAATAAAATTTCAAGAAGTTTTGAGAAATGAAAAACATACAGGAAAAACATTTGAGACAATTGATCCAAGAACCGGAGAAGTCATCGCGCGCATTGCACAAGGAGATAAAGAAGACATTGATTTAGCCGTGAAAGCTGCACGCCATGCCTTTGATCATGGTCCATGGCCTCGCTTATCTGGCGCCGTAAGTACACTCACTTAACTATTTATTAGATAAAATGTCAATCATTTCTACTAAAATTATACGTGTTTCTTGGATTTGGTTCAGGCGAGAGGGAGGATAATGATGAAATTTGCGGATTTGATTGATGAACATGCGGAGCAGCTAGCTCTGTTGGATACTGTTGATGCTGGGAAGTTGCTTTATATTGGCAAGGTTCTGGAAGTTCCCGACGCTGCAAATACTGTGCGTTACTACGCTGGTGCAGCTGATAAGATTCAAGGAGATGTTTTGAGAATGGCAGGCCCATATTTTGGATACACATTGCTCGAACCCATTGGTGTTGTAGGTCACATCATCCCCTGGAATTTCCCTAGCACCTCATTCGCCATGAAGGTTAGCCCAGCTTTAGCCGCTGGCTGCACTATGATTGTCAAGCCTGCCGAGCAGACACCTCTCTCAGCTCTCTACTTCGCTCACCTCGCCAAACTGGTAAACTAAACTAATCTGCTATAACTATACTTCTAAGACACACTTTGATTTTCTCGGAGGTCTCAGGTCTTATCAGGGTGTTGGTATTACTGAAAAAGTACTTATAGACTTTGTTCAATGTTGGTCTAATCAGGCTGGTATTCCTGATGGCGTGATCAATGTTGTGCCGGGATATGGAGAAACCGCGGGTGCTGCCCTTTGCTCTCACATGGATGTCGATAAGGTGATTAGTCTCTAGTTAGTTTCTTGTAAATTACTTTCAATTTGGACGTGTTATTGGTTATTCAATTTAGTTTTGTGGTCCATTTCAGGTAAGTTTTACAGGATCAACAGAAGTTGGGCGTAAAGTAATGCAAGCTGCAGCTATGAGCAATTTGAAACAAGTTTCTCTTGAATTAGGAGGCAAGTCTCCTCTGATCATCTTTAACGATGCCGATGTGGATACAGCCACTGATCTTGCTCTCATGGGCTTCACACTCAATAAGGTATGTAAATTGATTCTCATTTTATATCTTTAATCACTATGGTGCTTACAATTTAGACATTTTTGACTTTATATATGTAGGGAGAGATTTGCCTAGCAAGTTCTCGGGTTTACGTGCACGAAGAGATTTATGATGAATTTGCAAAGAAGTTGGTGGAAAAGGCGAAAGCTATAGTTGTTGGAGATCCTTTTGATCCTACAGTTCAACAAGGACCACAAGTAAGGGTCATTCACTCGTAAACTTTTGGCGGATATGTTCTTGACTGTGTCTTTGCTCCATTGATTTTGTTAATGTAACAGGCTAGCAAGGAGCAATTTGATAAAATTATGTCCTACATTGAGCATGGCAAGAGAGAAGGAGCCACCTTGTTAACTGGTGGCAACCGTATAGGAGAAACTAGTTTCTACATTGAGCCTACAATCTTCGCCGATGTTAAGGTGCGTTTTTGAAGTACCAAATTTGGAAAAACAGTAATTAAATTTAGCTTATTTTGATTTGCTTTTTCCTTGTCTACTTGTTAGGAGGACATGATTATTGCACGGGATGAAATATTTGGACCTGTATTGTCACTAATGAAATTCAAGTAAGCACTTTTTGTGTTCGAATCACATCCTATTTTTATATGATGTTAATTTGTGACAAATTGGTTGTAGGAGTATTGATGAGGCGATTCAGAGAGCAAATGATACGAGATATGGTCTCGCAGCAGGAGTTGTGACCAAGGACATGAATGTGGCCAACACAGTTTCAAGATCAATCAAAGCAGGCGTGGTTTGGATCAATTGTTATTTTGCGATCACTCAAGGGTGTCCTTTTGGAGGGTACAAGATGAGTGGGTTTGGAAGGGATTTGGGAATGGAGGCTCTTCACAAATATCTCCAAATCAAGTCTGTTGTGACTCCTCTTCAAAATTCCCCTTGGCTCTGAATACAGGGACTTCAAAGGAAGGTTATATTTTGTTGAATAAGCACTATGTTTTGTCTTGAACAAAAACATAATTTGTTAAGTAAATTAAAGCTTTCTTATGTGGTTGTGCTGAAGTATTGTGATCCACTTGAGTTATATTGCATGTTTAACCATTTTTTGGATGTAATATTTCACTTATTATTTCAATTGATAATATTCTCATTAAGTTAATTTGGTAATCATTTTTTCTAAACAGGAATGGTAACTCCCATTTTGCATCCCAATTCACTAAAGAATTATATTTAAGTTGCATTATGATCTGAGTATCCGACTTTGATGAAACTAATTGTGATTTTCCTGATTCCTATTTCCTGATCTTCAATATTCGGAATCAATGTTTTCAAGAGACAAAAGCGCGTATCCAACTCTTTTTTTTACATATTTGTGTTCATCATTCCAATTCAATCATCAAAACAAACCAGAACACATCACATCACAGAAATAAAAGCAGACTAGAAACAACACATATGTTCATGAACAACAACTAAACTCCACCATTTGCTACGCCATTTCCACCACTGAAAACCGCAATCTTACTTGCTGATTTTACCTCTGAGCTTCACTCCAAGAACCCTCTCCATCTTAGCCAGCACCGCCTGATTCGGCACAGCCTTCCCGTTCTCGTACTCCTGCACCACCTGAGGCCTCTCGTTGATCTGCTTGGCCAGATCGGCTTGGCTCATCTTCTTCTCCAGGCGCGCCTTCTGAATCGCCTGTCTCACCTCCACCGACACCTTGTTCAGCGAGTCGGGCTCCGCTGCTTCGTCAAGCTTCCTCGCGTTCACCACGGGCCCGGCGGTCTTCTTGTTGGACCCTCCGTCGAACTTCTTCACGGTCAGAACCGGGACGCCGGAGCGGAGGGCCTGGTTCACAGCCTTGGGGTCGCGGAGCTCCTGAGCCTTGGCCGGCTTGGATTTGTGGAGCACAACGGGCTCCCAATCCTGGCTCACCGCTCCTGCATACCTACTCGGCATCTTCTTCAATGAATCGTAAACAAATTGGATGAGAACGCAGAGAATTTGAAATTGATGATCGCACAGAAGAGTGAAATTGGCATGAAATGGGAGGGAGAGAGGTTTATGTAGGAGGAGAGAGTCTGGAAAGTTCTTGGGCTTTCGAGAGATTCATTTGGTGACGTGGCCACCGGTCATTGGCCTCATCTTTTGTCCAAAATAGACATCGCATTATATTCTTATTCTTGCTTATCAAGACAAGTTGATGGGCTTGGCTTAAACTATCTGATGGGCCTAGCGACGTCTCCCAACTGAAGCCCATAGTAAAGCCCATTTCAAAGAGGTCAATTTTCGGTACAAAGTGGCAATTTCTTTTGGCGCCAACTATTCCCTTGTAAATTAATATCAGTTCACCGGTTCACATTTTCTGTTCACTTCTCTTCTCTCTGCCTCACTCTTTCTCTGCTATACACATCCGATTCGCGGCACTTTGGTCTAAAATGCAACGCCAGAAGTCAATACTCTCCTTCTTCCGGAAACCTTCGCCGGAAAACCAGAGCTCTAGCTCCGGTGAAATGATGAGCGGCGGACGACCTAGTTTGCCGTTGAACAACAGCGGCTTCGTCGCTAATCAACCCACGGTTTCTACTAAAGTAGACTTGCCTGTGGAAGTTAGAGGCACCGATACTCCTCCGGAGAAGGTGCCGCGTCAGGTTCTTCCAGCGAACTTTGTTGCGAACGAGGAGAACAAAGGCGCTTCTGTCTTCTCAAGTATTATGCACAAGTTTGTGAAGGTGGAGGATAGGGAGAAGGCTACTGAGAGGTAATAATTTTTTGATACCTATTTTCTTCAATTTTTAGGTATTCATGTTTAGGGTTTTGATCTATTGTTTAATGATTAGAAACTATCGCCTGAGCAAATTGGGTAAAAGAAAAGGTCATGTACTGTAAATTTATACATTTGATGCTGTTTATTATCCGAAGAAAGTTTAAAATCCGTGTAATATAATTGTGGAATTCATCTGCGACAATGTACCAAAACAAAATTCATACACAACTGTTCCGTCTTTCCGGAACAAAAGGAAAAATAAATGCAGTATATGGGATTTAGAGTTTCCTTTATCTTTCTCTTTATCAAAATTGGCTCCAACTTTGCTGCTTGTTTTATGGCTAAATATGAGTGCTAGATAGTCCACTATGCCACATAAATATTGAGCATGAATGCATGATTTGACCAAGTCTTTAGCACTTTGATGTTTCCAAATGAAGTAAGAAAAATTATTATAGCTCTTGAAGGATCATTAGTTGAAGCCTACTAGCTATGCACGTCACGTTTACCTATATAAACTACAACACTCTGGGAATAACAGCTATAATAAATTGAAATGGGGTTCCATCTTTAATATGAGGCAAAGCTTATTTCTAGTTGTTCCTAAAGATGGCTTTCATATGAAAAGGTATTGCAAATTAAAAGAAGGTAGAGATGGGGAAATGAGTGATTTGGAGTCTTATGTTTCTTCTTATAGTGCTTTCACGTTTCAACCAAAAATTTGAGACCTTGTTATTAATGTTTTCTGCAGTCTGCACTTTATTATTTTACATGATGAAAGGTGTCATGGTTGCATGTCCTTTTCATTGATTCTTTTAGATATTGAGGCTTGTTCTCTGTTTAATATGCAGGAAACAAGTGCATACTGGTTCTTCTTATAATTGTTCAGTATCTGATAAATTGATAGACCTCGATGGATTGCCCAATAGAGGAGTAACTTCACAACAGCATAAGGACAAAGTTCTTAGTTCAAGCATGACAGTTGATAACAAATATGCACTAGATATTCAGAATGAAGATGATGTAACTGGGCCTGAAACACCAGGTATGCGGCCTCTTGTCCCTCGTTTGAAGCGGATTCAGGAGGATAGTATGAAGCTTGAGGATAAGAATAATAGTTCCTTGCTGGATTCAAGCAAAAGAATAAAGCTTCTTCAGTACTCAATGGCTGAAAGCAAGAACCAAGCGCAAGTATCTGATACAACAAGTAAGTTTGACTGGCTTAAGCCTTCACAAATCAGGGATGCTAATGGAAGAAGGCCTAATGATCCTCTTCATGACAAGAGGACACTTTATATACCACCTGATGCATTGAAGAAAATGTCAGCATCTCAGAAGCAATATTGGAGTGCCAAAAGTCAATACATGGATGTTGTGCTTTTCTTTAAAGTGGTTAGTTAAAGGGGCATCACATCTTGATATTTATCGATTGAACTAATTTCTAAATGCTGTTCCATTGGAGTTTGAGTTGGCGTAAGTTGTCATTTATGTTATTGTTTTTAAATGAATGATTCTTGGAGTTGATCTCAGTTATATTAATTAATTTTTGGAAGTCATTGTTAGAGCTTATTCCTTCCTCAGGAACCTGTTTCCTTTCATGCTCCCACATTTCCTATTCCTATTTTGTATTTTTGGTTATTATCCATGTATTTTCTGTTTGTGAGACTTGTGCATATAAAATGGCATTGTAACTTTTGTGTTGTACACAACAATATCAATTCTATTTGAAGTCTTTTGGTTTTGTAGTCATATTTACCAATAATTTTTGCTTATTCAGGGAAAATTTTATGAGCTCTATGAACTAGATGCGGAAATTGGTCACAAGGAGCTTGATTGGAAAATGACTTTCAGTGGTGTGGGAAAGTGTCGCCAGGTAACTTCATTATCATTGTTGCTTGGTTCTTAGTCTCTGTTCTCATCAGATAGTGCTATTTGTTTTTTCGTTTTTGTTGTTGAAAGAATTAGTTATATTCATCAACATCTCCCATCTAACTAGGTTGGTATATCTGAGGCTGGGATTGATGATGCTGTCCAGAAGCTGGTTGCTCGTGGGTAAGGGAATGGATATCCTTCTTTTCAGCACATATCTAACTGTTTATCTTTTCTCGTGTATCATGTTGGAGTAGAATAAAGATATTATGGTTTTAGTTCTATTATAGATGGCAAGGAATTTACTATTTTACTAGTTTTGTGTAGATATAAAGTTGGAAGAATAGAGCAGTTGGAGACATCTGATCAAGCAAAAGCAAGGGGAACCAATTCTGTAAGTTATAATCTCTCTAAGAGTGCTCGATGAGTTAAATCCTTCTGCGCTTCCATCGTACAATGAACATATTTTTTTTGATGCTCTTTACTCCTAAGCCCATTTGTATACTCAAGTTGCATTATATTTGCTAGCACTCATCAATGGTCTTGTAATTTTCTTTGAAGGCTCCCCTATTTACTACTCCCTCCGTCCCAAAATGAGTGTCCTGTTTCAAATGAATTTTTGTCCCAAAATGAGTGTCCACTTTCTTTATTAAGGAAGTTAGTTATGCATGAATTGTCAATAATATCCTTATAATAAGTTAGTTAGTATCCATTAACACATGATCATGAGGATACAAGAGTAAATATACCACACTAACTAACTTCTCCTTAATTTTTCTCAAATTAGAAAGGAGGACACTCATTTTGAGACGGAGGAAGTATATTTTTAGAAGTCCTAGATCTTACCTCCTAATCTTCTGGGAGTCATTTTTATAATTGTTTGTTTTGGGCCCTAATATCTTTGAGTCTGTTAGAGCTGATTTTCAGTGTGAGGTTTCTCCATATGGAATGTGAGGATGTGAGGTGTATTATTGGTACCAACAGAACTTCTTCACAAGATCCAACCAAGTAGAGATAGAGCCCGAAAGTAGATTAGCTTCATGTGAAGAGAGTAAAAAATTATGATTTCAATGTAAGCACCCTTTTCAAGAACTCTAAAAAAAAAAAATCAAAAACATTTACAAACAACCTTATGTGCATGTGAAGGTCCTCCTAGGGGATCCATTAATTTGAACAGTATAGTTCAAAGCTTGTAACAGAACTGATTTGAATTCAAAACCTCTCCCTTCCCTATTAGGTACACCATATGTGAGGGTTTACATCACCAAATTTTGACATTTTGGCATGCCTTTGGTAAGTATATTGTTGTACCAAGTAATATAAAGATGCCAGATTAGATGTCACCAAATAATTTAAAATAACATTTTTTTCATCCTATTATTCTATTACAATTTTTGCAAGTAACTTTACATATCATTTAATTTAGAGGATCCATCACACACATGCTAAAAATGTTGATTATAAGTATATGAAAATTATTTGTTGGTAATCCAATACAAAGTAGAGTAATAGAAACCAGTCATTCACATACTGGTGAGGCAGAAAAACAAGGAGACAGAAGCGGACTTCCAAAGGTAACATAAATTTTGCAGAATTATTAACCACCATACCTAATACTATAATTATCTCTATCGTATCCTCACCCAAACTTGTCATCATTTTTGCTTCATATTCATAAACTACTTCTCTTCCCACCTCTTAAACATCTTAACCTCTCATAGAGCTAGCTAGCTCTATTTTTATTTGTTTTGTGTGCAATTAACACCAGAAAATAAATGGGGTGTAGGTTGTGGTTGATCCTCCTTGTGACGGTGGGCATTGGCGTGGGCGCGGTAGCGAGCTCATCCCCGGACGGAAGTAGTTGGGGTCACACCCATTTTGTTGGCGGACGCAGCGGTTTGTGCAACAGCGCGTTAGGCGAATGCATTGGTGACGAACATCAAAGTAAAAGTGCGGAGTCTGAGATGACACGACGACAAATGGCTGCCGGGAGACAGAGGTACATTAGCTACGCAGCGCTTGCGGCCAACAACATTCCGTGTAACCAGCGCGGTTCTTCCTACTATAATTGCAACGCCATGGCCAAGGCTAATCCTTATAGCCGCGGTTGTAGTGCCATTACTAGATGCATGAGAGATACTAGCTAGATATATATATATATAAGATCATAAGGAGCAACAAAGACTCAGAGAGATAGATTATATTTATTATCTTCACCAAACTAATTACTACTTGTAAATAAATTTTATTTCTTCACTTAGCTTAATGTCATCCTAAATAATTTCATTCTCTTGTTCTTAGTTAATTTTATTATTAGTTCTTTATTCTAATTGAATGTTGTATCGCCTACATTCTCCTTACTTTTCATATTCAATGACATGTTAGAAGAAAAGTAGTTTCTTACATATCTTTCCGGCATCCATTGTTAATGCATATTTTCTTCCTTTTTAGTCCATTTTCTAAGAATTTCTTGCAATCCAAAGGAGGTTTGTCATGAAATCTAATTTGAAGACGAAAATGCCCTTCTTCAACTCCTTCACTGTTCTCTTATTCTCTCTGCCTCCGATTGTCCGTACACTCGCCGAAAACCACTGCCCCTCCATGTCGAATCGCCTCCGGCTTCTCGGAATTTCTCATGAACTCCAAAATCTCTGCCTTCAAATCTGAATCGCCTTCGCTATCCCAAGCCCCCTTACACCTCCAAATATGAGCCTCCTTGCTCTATTTGTTTTCATCAAACCTACTAATTAGGACTGATTTTAGTTAAACGATTTTAGTGAAATCTAATAAATTTTAATTTTCCAGCAAGAATTTGCAGTTTCCGACTAGATTGGGCTTGTGGATGCTGGTTACAGGGTAGTGAATTGTTAGAATTATGAAGTACGAGGTAGTGAAATGTTAGAATTATGAAGTACAAGGTAGTGAAATGTTAGAACTATAAAGGTCAATTTCGCCGTTTACAATATATTTTAGACATGTGCAGTGCACGTGATAGCCTTAAAGACGTTTTCCATTAATTTTATTGGACGTCAGACCTATTTGTGAAAGGAATGAAAATATAGGATATTAAAAAGTTAATTTGTTCAGGGTAGTGAATTGCAAATGGGGGTATAGTACGGGGCATGGAACTGTAATTAGCCCTTTTCAAAAATGATTGTACTCATTTTGTTATAAGTTACATGAAAATGTTAAGTTTTCTTTCCCAATATTATTCTAGATAGATTTGGTTTTTTAATACGATGTAATTCATAATTTATTAGTAAAATATATTTGAAGGTTTGTTTTAGATTACAGTTTTATTTTTTAAAACTATCCACACAGCCATCATCAGTTTGGCTAAATAGAGCGTATCCCTTTCCTTTCATCTTGTATTAGGATGGTTATGGTTTTGTTTAGTTTTTTTGAACATATTTACTTTGATTATTCTTACTTTTATTTGAAGCTACTTATTGTTTGCCTATGAACATGAGTTGCTAAACTCTCCATCGACCCTGCCACCGGCGCAGTTGACCGCGAAGGTCTCATCATCCCTGACGTCGAGGTCGGTGAGGATGAGCATCAATGTCACACCTACTCCTCAACCCTCAGCCGCCAATCTCCCTAACCCACTTCTCCAAAACCTCTGCGAACCCACCCTCTGTTCCTTGAACTTAGCCCTCAATTCTCCTAAACCTAAATAGAGCAGCGACGGTGCGATGTATGTCAATCCGAGGAGAGTCGAGAAACTTTCGAACCAGATAATGAGAGAGATCTCTAATATGCTCGTCTACGACAAAGTCCTCTCCCAGGCCGTGCTCCCGAAGACTTCTCTCGGCGCCGACCTCTATCTCTCATCCCTCACCACTGTCACAGGCGTTGAGATGTCCAATGACTTGTAGGTACTGTGATTTTTTGTGGGTCTGAGTTTTTTTTGGCAATTCGTTTTTGTGGGTCGCTTAAATTTTGGATTTTTATGGGTTTGGTGAAGTAGGAGCTTATCCAAATTGGCAAAACTAGACTGAAAATTTGATAATTGTTTTTTGTTTCCTGAATTTTGGCGTTCTGGTCACTTAATCTGAAATTGATCAATGTTGTCGAGGAGGAGGCCGACCTGAAACTCGACGACGGCGCCGAGTTCGTGAGAAGGTTTGAAGATGCTCTTTGGTTGTTTAGGGTTTACTTCGATTTGCTCGACGAGAGCTTCCCGAAGACGAGCAACGAGAGGTTGGTGCTTAAATAGACGACGGGGAGGCGGTGGTGGACCTGGTGGCGCGGCCGACGATAGAGTTGGTGGAGAGGATAGGAAGGAAGAAGAGGGTAAAAAAATAAAAAAATAAGAAGGATAAAATAGTAAAATTGCATTAAATCATATTTTTAATTTATTTTTTAATTCATAACTAACGGAGTTAGTTAGTGTTGACGGATTCCGTCAACAAGTTAACGGAATGGGCCTCGTGAGAACAAAACACGCTAACCTATGACGCCCGCGGAACAAAATGAAGTTCAAAGACCCCTATGGAATAAGTGAGATAGTTCAGGGACCCCCGTGGGACTTTTTCCTTTGTGATACGGCCACATAATACAATGACAAGAGATGAAAATTGATTTCCATTTTTGATAATATGTCTATTTTGGTAACATGTTGAAGTGGCTAATAAATATCCCACATCATATAAATATGACATTAAGATGCTACATATAATGACCCAAGTGAAACCTTACTAATAAGGTTGGCCTTTTTGTACTGGAAGCTCAAACCATTATATTAGCTTAATATTGAAATTTAGTAGTAGAAGCTCAATCCATTATATGTAGCTCATTAATAAAACTAGGGAGAGAACCCGTGCGATGCACGGGTATACATATGTTATTAGTCAATCTTTACTAAATACATACATAAAAAATGGTGAGAGTTTTAATTGTAACTAAACATGGACAAAATTAAATTTTG
>JAYMTK010004913.1:0-10695 GCA_036897405.1 Pelargonium myrrhifolium | reverse complement strand
AAAAATGTGATATTTAGGATTTAAAAGCTCATTTATGACCATTTTACCCTTGTCAGAGTTTTCGATGTTTAATTTAGGGACTTGCCAAAGAAGAGAGAACATAAAGAGACTTGACAACATTCAACTCCTTAACGCCACTTAATGGATTGATTCAGGCAAAACAAACAAGCACCAAGTAATGCTCGTGTTTAACCATGAATGATTAGGCTAATCAAAATAAATTTCATCATGTAGTTTATTTTTGTTCCAAATTTATACTCTCTTGGGTGATGTATAGTTTGATGACTTGGAACACTCAAGTTTGATGACTTGTAGCATGCACCATATATTAGCAAAATACCAATTTACATGTACATGAAAAAACAAAAAATTAAGTTGCATCTGTGAGTTGAATATATAAAACACCAACAAGTTCATAAAAATAGAGAAGATGGAGAACCAAAATATGATCACCAACTAAAGCTGATGGACTCAAAATGAAGATTAGTTGCCATCCCAGAAGAACAAATGTTGGCCACATCATGTCTCATCTTCTTTGGACCACACACAAGAACCCCAACACTCTCTCCTTTGCATCCAACAAGCAACCCTGCAATTTCAATTCAAAACCACAGATGGTCAACACATGCTCAAAACTGGCACTTCAAAAAAAAAATGGGACACAACAAGTAGCAACTTACTCATGAGGTCAGGCCTCTGACCATAGTGCACATTGGTGGCTTGAACAAGAGACTGTTGCGGGAGGCTCTCCAATTCTCTGTCACCAGGAATTAACCTTAAACCCGGTGATGTCTCCGGCGTTGCGCCTTCCATGCTCTGAACCTGCCCCGAATCATTGGCATTCTGTTTCTTGTTCCAAAACACTGCTCCACTTGCTGTTATGCCTATGCTGATGCACATAATTAGTATGTTCAAAATAGCTTTCGAAGATGTCGATAAGCTTTTGCTTTTGCTTTGATCATTGGGATATATGTAGTATCGCGTAACGATTCCAATCAAGATCAGGAAGATAGCGAAAGAGGACGAAATGATGGCCCCGAGCCAGAGCCAGCTGTTCGGTCCAAGAATGGGGGATGCAGGCAAATCTGTGGGTAGTGGCTTGAACCACATTGTTCTTAGCAACTTTGAGTTTGAGGGCACTTTCTCTCTCGTCACATAAGCCTCAATTTGTAGGTCTAGATTGGAGATCTCGGATGGAGAACCCGAAACGGGGAGGAGGAGATCTAACATGGTGAGCTCCGAAGAGTACTTAAAAGCACAAATAAGAACAATTTTTGGAGTCTTGGTTTTCAAAGATGTGCTCATGAATATCAACTCCCGGATTATGGAAATGAAAGGCGCAATGCCACTGCCTCCGCTTACCATCACAAGCGTGTCATGCCTAAAAAACGCATAAACCATCGTGGATTAGTACTACTTAAGATGCATATGTCCACAAATGCTAGTAATCGAGTCATTACCTTAGAAAATGGGTTGAGACAGGACCATAAGGTCCTTCAATGGAGACCTCAAGACGGTCCATCGATGAAGATGGCAAAGAAAGCATGTCGTAAAGCTTTCCGGACCAACTCCCTTCTTTCTTAATGATCACACTAAGCTTATCTGTTTCCGAGTTACTATTAGATGTCACCGTAAATGGATGCCACTGCAACTTGGAAATGCTTGGCACATTTAGGAACATGATGCTTGTTGGGTTATACCTCAAACCTGTAGGTAAATAAAACGTCAACATCAATTCAACTATCAAAAACCTAAGCTATGGTGGGCACTTGCCTACTGCGGCCCACTCTTGACTCTTTCGTTGCATATAGTGGGTTTTGCGTATGTACCTTGAGTCTTGGAGAAGTTGAGTTCCACAGTTTCACATGGTAAAATGCGGGCGGAGAGCAGGCGAACGCGTTGCCTGGATTGAAGGAATCTCAAGTAGCGATCGACCATGAAGAGGTAGAAACCAGGAAGCATAATGAAAGAGTAATTGATGCCAACATGGAGCACAAAGAACAAGACGAAGAGAATGTAGAGGTAGTGAGTGTAGAAGAAGAGCTCAAACATTTTCCGGCGAACACGAGGAATAGTTGTGACCCACAAGACTAATCCGGCGAGCAAAGACAGCTCTCCGGCCACATTTGACACCCCTTTTTTGCTCCACTCTAGCATCTGCATATATTATCATGCCCAACATTAGCCTCTGCATAAAACATAAATTTACCATTTACATCATAAAATGATGTAAAACATAGTACGGACAAATAAATTTGAGCTAGTGCAAATGTGCAATCACACCACGTGACAAAGAAATTGGGCCTCGTGAGAAGCCAAGCCCAAAGGCTGCTTCCGAAATTGATGGCACTTAAGTGGGCCTTAAGAGGGCCCACAAGAAATATATACGAGATGGTTCACGGAACGCGGTCCCACCAGAAGAATTACAAAAGTCAATCGGCACCGTCCGATGCTAAGCAGAGTTATGTTTTTTATTAGTACAATATTTTTGGAATACTCGATGAAACAGACATGTCCAGGAGTCAACTGCTCGATTTCCAAATCTGACGTAAGCAAAAAGAAATCCTTGCGGGTCCCACCGTAATCGGTCTATTAATTTTTTATTTCTATTTTCTCACTACTCGAGAATATAGTGAGTACTGTATGTGCTATCAGATTCTGCTACAACATTAATTCCATAAATTCAGTCTATTTTTCAGACCCGTTTCTTTTAACTAAAAAAAAAGTATTTCGAAGGACAAATATTGGTATTAATGTCATATAATTGAATAACACTAATACAAAGATTGTTATATTTAACTTTCAATATTTTGTGTTGTGAGAGCATTTATACAAATTTCTAATATCATATCATTAATTTGGAGAATATAAGTGAATAAATGCAATTTTAATGAGAGAAAATAGATGCATGGAGTACTATCAATCCAAAAATATGACCTATTTATTATTTTGATGCTAAAAATGAATGAAAAAGATGACAGAAAATAAATATGAAATGAAACATCTATGTTTATATTTTGGACGAGATTTTTTAGTTTGATGAACATTACAAGGAAGAACAAAAGACTACTTTTGAAGATAAAAGACTCATTTAAGGACATTGCACTAAGCAAAAAATAAGGGTATAATTGCTTTAACCCTAATTTTTCCACAAAATTAATTAAATTATTAAAGTTGGAAATAAATACTAGTATTATTAAGAAATTTATCGATTAAATTGAAAGAAAAGAAAAACTTAAAATTAAATTATTATAAAAGTAAGAAATATATGAATCATATTAAAAGAAAAACAAAAGAAGACGGAAGATGAAGAGATGAAGTTGGCTTATCAAAAACACTACCACAACGTTTCTATCTCTATCTGTTACATTTATAGGTATATGGAAAATGAGCAAATGAAAATAATAAAGAAATGAAATGAGTTGGTACCTCTGATATCCGATCAACAGAAATCCAATAAATAACGTAGGAGAAGCCATGAGCAGTAAATAGGATCATAACAATGTGTCCAAGCCATATGTGGTACTTGATGCTCGCCTCCGACGTCAATCCAAACACCGGCAACACCGACGACCCTCGAGCCACCGGAAAGAACAGAAACGCCATCACTATGTTCCCAACAAGCCCGAACCTCAGCCCCGCACTCTCCAGCTTTTTCTGCCACCTAAAAATAAAACCACGTCGATGGATCCAATTAACATTAATTCATAATCATTAACGGAGCTAGGGGTGGGCCGTAGTAGGCATGTGCCCACCCCATCTTCCCTAATACTTTTTTGTCAGAGTTGGTTACGTTCAGTTCTTCGGTCAGGCTCCGCCATTATTCATAACTTATAATAAATTAATAAACGTACACTTTTTTTCCTCCGTGTGTGGGCGTGATGGTGGCGAAGCTGTTGTGGAGATAGATGGAGAGGGACCAAACGAGGAGTGCAACGAACATGGCCAGGAACGACAGCTCTAAGCCGGAAACTATCCCCAGTGGGCCTTTCACGATCACCGGACCTTTCCACAGCCGCAACGGGACGTTTTTCTTACCGTCCGGTTCGCTATGGTTCAGTTTCTTCCCGAGATGGAGGTACAAACAACCCAATACAGAAATCAGCAATACCGGCAACGTGAAAACCACGAGGTTTGCACCTGTAATAGGTTCACGTATATAAATTAAATTAATTGAAATTTAAATAAAATATATATATATATATATATATATATTTGAATGAAAGAATTGAACCTTGATTCCCAAAGTAAGTGGAATTGTTAAGGTTGGCTCGGATTTTTGGCTGCCAGATTTTCTTGTAGGTCTTGGTGGGCATTACGATCCAAATGATAAGAGAGCCCAGAATCAGCACCGTCAATAGCAACATTATCGCGCTCCGAACAAATCTGGTCCGTTGATGAGATAGGTTTTTTCTCTCTGTGTTCATCATTTCTGGGTAAGAGAGCAACGGCAGTTACTTGAAAGGAGAAGAAGTAAGAGACAGAGACAGTCAAAGACTGAGAGGGAGAGGAATAAATATTGTTTTTAGGCCATATTTATAGAAATAAGGACTCCTTATTAAGGAGAGTTAATATAACATTTTTTTGTACAAGTTGATTGGCACTCAAGGTGACTCACTCCAAATAAAAACCTATTTTACTTTATAAAAAAAAAAAGAACAAATGTAAATAAAAATATAGCATATGAGCATATTTTAACTTGATACTTTTAAATTTAATTTGTCCCTCTTTATTCAAATGAAGTTTTTAGAATAATGAGAATCGATGGATTTATAATTTTTAACAAACTATTATAAATTTCACATACGGTTTAACATTAAAAGAAAAAACATTATTATTGGCTTAAATTAATTACTTTCTCTCAATTCACTTAACTATCAAATAAGTCATGTGCATTTCATATACCCTTATGTTCTAAAATGAGTTTCTTAATTTGTATTTTTTTGTGAAAAGTTAAAAAGTAGCCAGTGTTGTATATTTACATTTGTAAGTGAGAACTTTAGTATACCAAACTCAAAATATATTAATTGGCTTAACTTAAAAGTGTTATTGATAATTCGTGTATAATTTTTTTTTAAATGTAAAATAAAACACTCATCTCGAAAAAGTATAAAAGAGAAACACCGGACACAATTTTGAGATCGACATGGATAGTTATAATGCGCATCTTCTATTTTACTGTTAAGCCATATAAGTATTTTTTTTTTTTTTAATTCTTCTAAGTCTAGTTTAGTTGCATGTGTTGATAATACGCTCTAAGAATCTCTCTCTTTTATATACAAATAATTTAACATAAAAAATTATTAATGTCATTTTTATAAACGTATTATTATTTAATTTAAACTCTACACTGACAGTTGGCAATGTGCATGTGTTGAGGACTCAACAGTCAACCAAGTTGATGACTTGAATCAACTACATAATCAGGATCATTCTCATTGCCTCAAATCTCAATCTTATTATTTACTACTAAATATTGAATTTTTATAATTTGAGTTTTTTTTATGGCTCCCTCTTTTCTTCGAACAATGGAAAAATTGTTTTCTAGTAATATAGTACTGTATATGGAAATTAGTTAAGATGGTGAAGTGTGGTGATGGAAGCAAAAAGTGTGTTGGGGTGGGATTTAGATGTGGGTTTTGCGTGGTTAGTGTGTGCCTAATTGTGGCATAATATAGGTGTCCGCCGCGTGGCATATATACACCGCCAATAAATGGTTTTAATTGAGTTTATCTTGTTTTAATTTGTTGTTCACAAATTCAATTATCCGGATCTCAATTATCTTGCTTACGTTTCTTGGCAAAGGTCAAAGTTGGGACAAAAAAGAAGAAGGATGAAAGATCTATTTGGTCTATATACTATCAAAAATAAATCAGAAGGATCCTTGTATTTCAATAAGATTCAATTTGGGTCTTGCACAATTTTAAAGTCAACCACATTGTTATCTGCCGTCCAATTCTGTCAAAAACAAGTGGCCTACGTGGTATTTTTTTATATTTTTAATTAAAAAAAAATCCATCTCACCTAAACTAATCTTATGTGACTTCCACCTCATATCCAACTCATGTTGCAGAAAAATCCATACAATCGTTGAAAAATTCATAATGTCGTCAGATTGTTCATAAAGTCATCGGAAAATTCATTCAGTTGCCGGTATGTTCATAGAGTCACCGGAAAACTCATAAAATTTTTGAAATGTTCATAAAGTCGCCAAAATGCTCATAAGATAGCCGAAAACATTATAATACAGTCGGAATGTTCATAAAGTCGCCAAAATGTTTATAAAATAATCGAAAACTTCATAATATTGCCGAAAAATCCATTAACTCAACTCAAATTAATAAAACTCAATTTTAACTCAAATTTAATTGAAAACAATACATCAATAAAACTCAACACTTGATGCTCCAAAATGCATGAATGGCTCCCTCTCAGCACTCCACCTTTCCAGCAACTGCCCCCGCCGCTGCTCCGGTCTCCCACCGTTCAAAGGGCAATTTTAATCACGATGTAGTCACCTTATTCGTTGGGAATCTCCCGAACTCTATGACTCCTGGTTAGCTTCGAGCCATTTTTGGCAGACATGACACAGTCATACAGTGCACGGTTCCACGGAAAACAAACAGATTTGGTATTAGGTTTGGCTTGTCACTGTGGATTTTCCCTCCGAAGTCGATTGCCTTATTCATATCCTCAATGGTACCTTTTTACTTGAGAACCGCCTCTTTGTCGCTTATGCCAGAGCATCGATCCAGCATGCTAGTTCTTCTCCTCCGGCAGTTGCCTTCCCTACCTCCCCCCACCGGTCCATAGGTCTCTGCCTCGATTCCCCGAACTCACACTTGCTGGAAACTTTAAATGGAGTGTTCTCATTTTCTCTCGTGAGGATGTCTCTGTTACCTCTCTTGAGGGCAAGCTTTTGGTGGATAATGTTTCTAACGTCACTATTCATGCCCTAGGCAACAAGATTTTCGTCTTGTCATTCACATATGTCGATCACATGCAGGTTCTGGCGGTCTCTAATTGGAGTCGTCTCTCGCAGTGGTTTGCGGATTTTGTTAACTGGGATTTGTCCACTTTCATGGGTTGGAGATATTGTAGGTTGTCATGGTGGGGTTCCTCTCCATGCTTAGAGCAAGGAAACTTTTGTCAGTATCTCGAAATATTGTGGAGAGGTTGTTTAAGTTCATCCGGTCTTGACCTCCGGGTGTAGGCTCGATCGTGGCCAGATCCTAATTCATACGAGATCCATGTCGGTTGTCGCCTATATCGTCAAATCTCGAGCTTCTTTTTGAGGGCTCCACTTTTAACATTTTTGTTTCGGAGTGTGTCGATCATGACGTGCTTACTTTCCCTCTGACAGAATTCGATGCCTTTTCTAACAACAACTCTTCTAGCTCCGGTGATGAGGGAATCGGGTCCTCTATGGGTATGAGCCCTGTCGCATCCGACCCTTGTGGACTCCACTTGGCCCTCAACCCTAGTTTGCCTCGTCCACTTGTCATTCCCGAGCCGCCTCCAATCACTAACCACAAGACCTTTTCGGATCACGAGTCTATTCCCGTTGATCAAGGCGCATGTTCCAACAAATTAATCACCACCCCAGTCAACTCTTCCCTCATGGGCCCTTTCTCCACGTTGAAAAAGGAAACATACTCTATCCCATTTAATTCCAAATTTTAAGTTGACATTTCTTCTCGATCTGAACCTCCGGATACATCGGAATCTACGATATCCGCTTTCCCAAGATTGTGGAAGTGGCACCCCCCTCCGATTTTCGACTTCTTCTAGGATCTCAAAAAAATTTGTAAGGGTTCCTGCGCGGCATGCAACCTCTAATTTTCCCTCTCCTTCCAATCCCATCTCACCGACAAAATCGACTTCTACCCTTTAGGCTTATTGTACGCATCTTGGTGCTAGGGCTACGAGCACTGAAGAAGAAACCATCGGCCAACTTCGGAATATCGAGGTTGCTCATAAGAAGTCGCATTAGGGTTCACGGCTAGCCCCGACGTGTTCTTGGAACATGCGGGGCTGCTCAACGCTTCTTAAGCGCCATTAGTTGTGGTCTTTTATCGCTAAGCACCATCCTACCATTAATTTTTGTTTAGAAAAGTAAAATGCAATCATTCTCCGCTATTGACCATTGAAGTTATTGGGTAAGGAGTGATATTCAACATTGTTCCCCCCACCTCTGATAGTAGGTTCGGTGGTCTTGTATGCCTCCGTCGCCGGCCGACGGTTTCTTGGAGGATGGAGGCTCAGTCACTATTTGTTGTTCCTCTCCTTTGGTCGTCCTGGCTCCTAGTTGATTGAGTTGAGGATTTTTTTTTGTAGGCATGAATTCTGTATTGTTTTTGAGTGTCTCTCTTTCATTTAGTCTCTTTGTTTTCTTGACCCCTTTGGGGCTCTTTGTAATCTTTTTTTTCCTCATTATGGGTTTAATAAAGTACTAATAGCCGATAAAAAAAAGAGGTAATTACATATGAGGGTCCACTTTTCGGTCTCAAAACACATAATGTACCCAAATTTTAAAACATGGTTTTGAAAGCACCTAAATTATGGTTCCATCCGTAATCCGTCAAATTAGTAGAAAAAATCATAATTCTTGGTCATGTGCAGTTCACATGACCATTTAAAAATTGAAATTCCCCAAAACACCCTCATCTTCTCTTAAACTCATAAATTCAAGCTTTAAAAAATGCAAATCTTCGTCATCTTGTTTTTCTCCTAAACTCAAAGCACAGACCACATAGAAACGAAGCTTGCCGCAGATTTTTGCAAGTAAAGATAATTAAAGGCAATCCTTCTTTTCCATAATGAGTCACTGCTAAATTGAGTGTCATAGGTTTCTGTGTGTATAATTCGAAAAAGGCTAACCTTGTGTAATAAAGTACAAACATGTAGAGGACGAAAAAGACTGAGAAGGTTGGGAAAATGGAAAGTTGGGTTGGAGTTTGATTTTAGTTTTTGTTTGTTTGTTTGTTTTTTTTTTCTTTTCCTTTTTTCTTTTTTTGAAATTTCTGAAAAACCCAGTTTCCAACTGCCGGAAATTTCATACTTTGAAGTTCCCGGCGCCGGAAACTTTAAAGTACAAATTTTTCGGCAGCCGAAAACTGGGTTTTCCAGAAATTTCAAAAAAAAAAAAAAAATCTTCTCCTTTGGACTGGTGATCATGACAAATTAGTCTTACACAGAGATCGTAGAAACAAATTCTTCTCTATTCTGTCTTTATTTACTGATTGAATCAAAAACTGACATATGGATTATGGAGTTTGTTGTTAATCATTTACTATTTATAGTATGTTAGTTACTTAATGTGCTTATGAAAACTGCCTATCATTTTCATTTCTACTATCTGGAGCTAGTCATTTAGCTACAAGTTCACATTTATCTGGAGCTAGCCAATTTAGCTACAATTTTGGCAGTTTGGTTTTGAAGTCACCACCTTTCATGTGTAGTTTCTGATTATACAAGAGGAAAAGATTCTCACCGTGCCAATATTACTGTGTAATTGGGAGAGAAATTGGAACGAAGGAATGTTATAGACCTTGTTGGTGAATCACCAACTCCTTCACTTGGGTCTACAAGGTAACAATTTAGGGCTTTGTTGAATTTGGTAAGAACATTATGAACTAATAAGAACAAAATTGTGGATGAAGGATATAATCGTCATTTTACACCGTTAGAGGATTACAGATGGAATCAAAATTTAGGTACTTCCAAAATTGGGCCCCCATTTGTCATTACCTCTAAAAAAAAATCAATAAAACTCAACATTAAGCCAATTTAATACAAACAAATCCAAAGTTAATAAAACTAACATTTTACAAATCAAAACAAACCATGAATCAGATCCCAAAAATGAAGGTATAAATCAAATTCCAAAACTCAAATCCTAAATCTCAAACTAAATTTCAATCTCAAACCCAAATATGCACCCAAAATTACATCTCAGTCACCATTTGTCTTGCTCATCTTCATCTTCTTTTTGTTCTTCTACTATTTCATATCATTCTCAAGTTAGTTCAAGCTTTACTCATTCGACGATTCCTCCTTCTTTGGCCTAATATCCATCTCCATCCGCTTTGCCCTTATTTTTGGCAGCGGTTCCTTCGTCGGGAATCACGGCTAACAAAAATTTGGAGAACATCGCGATGCTCGACCCATTCACGCACAAAGCATTGTCGCGCCACCGTCCTCCTCGTGCTCACTGCTGCAATCGTCATCTCCGGGAAGCAATTGTCGCCACTGGAACTTGCCGTCGGGAAGCCATCGTCGCTATCGATTAGTTTTTCACCATTGATGAACAAGAGAAGGGTGTGGAGAGGAGAAAAAGGGTTGTAGAAAGAAAAGGGTTTATTTTTTATTTCTTTTATTTTAATTAACATATGTATAAATAAAAAATGAGTTGGTTGTGTGGTGGAATTGAGGCGAAAGCCACGCAGGATTAGTTTAGGTGAGATGGATATACTTTTCTTAATTAAAAATGAAAAAAATGCCGTGAGGCCACTTAACGACTATTTTTGATGAAATTGAATAACAGAGATTAATGTGGTTCACTTTTAGGTTGCGTTTGATCGTCTAGATTGGATTGGAATAGATTGGATATCCACAGTGGATTATGACAGATTAGAAATCCAACAGATAAGCATATATCCAATCAACTGTTTGATGCATTAGTGGATAAAAAAC
>JAYMTK010004912.1:0-10695 GCA_036897405.1 Pelargonium myrrhifolium | reverse complement strand
CTTTTAGTAGTGGTTGATGCTTGAGCTCTGCGATGCTCCAATGAACTATGACGCCACATTGAACAAAAATTTGCATCCGCCATGGTCGGCATTTTTGTCTCTTGTAAGAACAACATGCTCGGTTTGTGTGCCCGAATGAGAGAGAACTGCTTCTTGAAGGAGGATGAACATCCTATAAGGTTCCATGACACAATAGAAATTTTTGAGAAGTGGTGGAGGGAGAGGGATTGAAACCTTCAATTATTTAAGGAAATAATTTTCTTAATAAGTTGATTTTCAATTCCGTTGCAGTGTACATGATGAGAGAGACTAATTTTTCGACCCTGTAAACTTATAAATTGATGGAATGATTACGCGCAAATTTGGTTGGTTATTTGATTTGAAAATAAGTTATAGATACTCATTTGCTTTAAGTTAGATTGTAATTTTCTCTATTGAACAAGTTCTGGAACTTCCCTATTTATTTTTGGCACACAACATACTTCAATGAAACCAATTGCAATTGCTCTTGTTTAGCATATTTGCTTACTTAAGAATAAAGAAACAAGGCCAATTATTATCATCATATATGATTTGACAAATGCTCATACAAAATCAGTAAGAGTCCAAAACTTATTTATATCGATCTTCTCATTCCATAGTACTTCGCGACATATAGTCAATGGACATGAATTGTAACACACTTTTACTAACAAATGTATTAAACACATCACTGCACACCCAATTTTAACCCCAAATATGTAATTATGTATGTTAATTCAATACTAAGTCGAAAATCACTATATGGTGTGCGACAAATTAGCCTATACACAATTTCATGTTCTGAGATCATCAGACATAGCTGATGGTATGCAGTGTGAGGTGAGGATATCAAGAGTAGCTGTTTTGGCTGTCTTTGTCTGGAGAACCACAATCTGCATTGCATACAAAAGGCAACAAATTCAAATTAGAGAGGTGCCTTGGGTTACAAGTCACTGGCAAATAGAGATGGAGATAGTACAGAGTGAACCTCTTGAAACTCTAGTTCAAATTTCATAAATTCATCATCACCACAACTCTCTACCATGCTAACCAAGCTCTTCAGGTTCTCAACTGGCTTATCATTAAAAGCCAAAACCTGAACAAGTGCACAACAAAACTTACAAGGTTAATGCAATTCAGCTAACATCAAAAGCATTTTTTATTTAAATGAAACAATCACAAACCTGTTTGTTAGCAATAGCCTCGTACCCAATATTGATGTCGGCCACAAGAACCTAAACGTATATTATTGAAACAAGAAAATGTTATACATTGAAGAGCAATAAGTACTCACACAACCCACAAGAACCTTAACATATATAATTGAAACATGAAAATGTTATACATTGAAGAGCATAAGTACTCACACAACATATCAGAGCTGAGAGAGAGCAAACCAAACCTGAGAGACCACAACAATCTGTTGGTCTGGAGATTGTGGTAATTGGAGCAACAATTTGTCCACGAGCTGGACTGGGGCGTCAAATGGATAACTCTTCCCATACTGTGGACAATACGTGCAAACAAAACAGTGAGCTTACACGAAACTTTAACAAACACAATACAATTCTGTATGCAAATTTGTTACAAAAATGTTTATGTACCTCAGATCGAAGATATGGAGTAGACACAGCCATAAAAACAAACCCTCCTATGATATAATATGAAGGAGGTTTTCCATTTATGTGTTTTGGGATAAGCTTTCTCTCAGATACAAGTTCGACGTTGAAATTGAGAGTTTCAGAATTGCGAAGAACCCGAATAGCTGCACTATCTCCAGTGTATTTCTGAGAAACAAGATGACTAAAACCAATGCACCCACCATGCTGAAAAGGAACTGAAACATCACCCAAAATATTAGTAGATGATAATTTTAGCTGAGTTTTGTACCTGATGAGTTCACTCACCAGTGCCATCATTGGCAATATCAACGCCATCGAAGCTGAGAATGATATCCGATGCCTTCAAAACCTTCCATTCCGGGGTTGTTGGATTAATTCTCTTCACACGAACACCCTTTTGATCAGGTTTCATTCCCATAGCCAAACGCAGGTCGGGATTTTCCATTTTCTGCCAATCCACCCCAAGAACTGGGAATCCTGGCATATAACAGTTGAACTGAAATGTTCATTGAAAAGTCGAGAATATGATGGCGTGGGCAACTGCCTACTACAGCCCACCCCATAATAAGGATGAAAGATCGATATTTACCTGTATAAGCTCCATTTTTCTCATAATCTCCGATGAAGTGCGATATGACGGGAGTAGGTATCACATAACCTATGTTCTCTCCACTTTTCAGGGACTGAAAAGAAATACCCACACAATGGCCTTTCTTGTTAAAAGCAGGTCCACCAGAATTTCCAGAGTTTATAGCAGCATCTATCTGCAAAAGACAAACAAAGGTAACAACTTTTTTATCAGTAAAGTATGGGATGATCAGAAATAAAACAGTATAGTAGAGAAATTAAATCAACCTGCAGACCAAGAAGATGAGAAGATCCATGAGTGTAAGGTATGATCTCGATTCGCGACACAACGCCACTTGTCACAGAAACTGTGTCACCTCCAATAGGATAACCCACAACAGACACAGCGTCCTGAAGAGCAGGCAAGTTCCCAAATTCCACAGCTGGTATTCCCTCCCAAAACTCCTCATCCTCAACAGTGAGCATAGCTGCAAGAACCAAACCAAAACTTGGTAATTTATTTAAAACAAAGAAGTCAATCAGAAAAAATAAAAACTGTTTTCTGCAACTAAACGGGTCCTTAGCAATTCTTACCGATATCACATTCAGTGCCAATAGCAAGAACAGTAGCTAGGAACTTGGTGTCGGAGCTGCGTTTCTTGAGCTTGACTTGGGCATGGTGCTCCACAGAATGAGCATTGGTCAAAACCCGCCTTCCACTGATCACAAAGCCACTACTGTTGGAGCTGTACTGCTTCTTTCTCTGCCATGGCAGTGAGAAATTGGGCTCCGAATGTACACAAAATACCTTCACCACCGCCTCCATCACATCATGATCTCCATTCTCGGACTTGTTGTTCTTGTCCATTAATCCTAGAGTACTTAATTAATTAGGAGGAAAAGAAGGAGCTTATGTATGTATAGATAGTGAAAGAAAACACAATTCCTTATTGTTCTGTGTTTACAACGCCTTTACATCAACCATCATCTTCTGTACTGTAAATCGTGTTGTTTACGTGTTTTAGCTGCTGTGCTCTGTTCAGTTATGTTCTCACTTCACTTCAACTTGGGCTGTAGAAATGTGAAACTAAGGTTTCAGATATTCATTTCCGCTGGCAATTCCATTCTGTTACCAAATGGTCGGTTGTTTTATAATTGAGCTCTTCTCCACTTGTTTCACAATACATATTTCATTTTTTTCTCATTTTTGTAAATATTAAAAATAAATTAGTATTGAATGGCATGACCATTTAGGTTGAAAAAGTTGAAAATGAATTCCGAAGAAAATGCAAAATCCAATCAGTTTCTCTTCTGCATACACAACATAATTTAAATCTACATCATTTGTATTGTGTTGTTCAATCACAACAAGTCTTGTCATAATTAATTCCAAAAAATAAGGTCTTGTCGTAATTATAAAATCTTCTAATTGAAATTGAGAACTGAGATAATCGCGGTTTGATTATTTTAAAAGTTGGTAATTACCAATATAATATCACACCCAGCTATTAGAACAAGTGATTTAAGATGTTTGTTTCCTTGAGAACTCAAGTTCAACTCGATGATATTATCAAATATCTGAAAAGACAAATGTGAAGCAAAGAAAGGTATTATCTCTCTTTCTTCTTTTTGCCTCCAACGGAAGAGCGGCAGAGGGGTTGGGGTGGAGATTTGGCCCAAAAGCTCATTTTCTGCGAAAAATTAGAAAAGCAGCGTAGACATTGAGAAGTTGCCTACATCTTATGTGGCAAGATCACAAGGAGGTTCAAGCTTGTTCCCAGAAGTTGCAATTTTGGAAATGAAGCAGATTCTTTCTTTTTCTTCAAGGAAGGGAACTGAAAAAGAGCCTTTAATTGCTGCTTATCAGGTAACCATCCATGAATCCCAATAGCAGACTCACAGTCAAGTTGTCATATACGAATCTTCATACAAGAGCAACAAAACAAAAGTAACCTATTCCAAAATGGTCCAGCCTTTACCGTAATGTGAACAGAGAGACCAAAGACATAGGTTGTGGAGGCCTATACACCAACAGTCTAGGGCCTGTTAGTCAGGTCTCTGAGTTTGTAGCTGGACTCAAAAGAAAATAAACAATGTCGACTCACTCACTTTAGCAACTTGATTTTGTCTACTGCTCTGACTATTCAATAAAAATCCTAAAAAAAATATCTCAGCCCCATTCATTTCAATGTATGGTAATATTAATATATAGTCAATGGACAGTACTACAAAATTTGGTGAGATTTAATGGGGGCCTAATAAATGTTGTCCACCACCCAATTTTACACCCTTCCTCCAGCAGAAAACAACCCATCTCTCTAGGGTTCTATCAACTATAGTATTTTCAAAACAGATCTGTAATGGCTGCAATTGAGGTGAAAAAAACATCTATGACTACAAGAGTATAAACATACCAGGCTAGCGACCTAACAAAGATGAACAGGAAAAAGGTTCACCCTTGAAAATCTAGTGTCTTTTTTCGATACTGATGACAAAAATTAGGGGCGATCCAACTTCATGTTTTCAGATCATCTGACATTGCTGATGGTATGCAGTGTGTAGTGAGAATATCAAGAGTAGCTGCTTTAGCAGCCTTGGTCTCCAGGGCAACAAGCTGCATGAGAGAACACGTCAAATTAAATGGCTGAGTTATCCAATGGAAACCGGAAACACATAGAACAAGAGAGTTTCTATTTCAGAGGAAGAAAGAGCGGACCTGTTGGAATTCTAGTTCAAATTTCAAAAATTCGTCATCACAACTTTCTACCATGCTGACCAAGCTCTTCAGATTCTTCACTGGCTTACCGTTAAATGCAAGAACCTAAACAAATAGAAAGAAAAGAGGGTGTTAAACAACAAGGTTAATGTGATTCAGCTAAGATCCGAAGCATTTTTAAACATAGTGCCAATTCCCAACCTGAGTGTTGACAATATCCTCATACCCAATGTTGATGTCAGCCACAAGCACCTTAACAGCATTGCAATAAGAAAAGGTTAGAAAGTACTCAGCAAAAGCTCCTCCACAACATTAGAGCTGAAAGGGAGAGAGACAAACCTGAGAAACCACGACAAGCTGCTCATCTGGTGATTGGGGCAGATGGTGCAACAATTTGTCCAAGAGCTTGACTGGGGTGTCATACTCATAATCTTTCCCGTACTGCACATTGTATGAAAACAGTTAGTCATGGCGACACGCAAAATCTTAACAAACTTAAGGATAAACTACCAATTTATCAGCATATCAGTCTAAGATCTAACATAGCAGCAGGCATGAAAAATCATTAAGATTGTGGTATCAGACAAATCTTTGGGGAAGTCAAGGAAACTAAAGATAAAATACACGACTCAATACACGACTCAATATAGTAGAAAAAGCATGGTCAAATAGTCAAATCCATGATCACATTATGGATATGAAAAGATCAGCATCTAGTACTAAGGAAATCAAAGCAGGTTAATAGAAACTGAGCATATTGTCAGATAATAGATTACAGTGTGTAAAGACATCCAATATTAAGCTTGATAAAAATATCAATTTTCTCATGTTTTGGCAAATAACAGTTTAACACAACAGTCCAATGGAATGCTAACAACCAAGCATTTACTCTAACTGCCGAAATCCAAAACAGAAGAGATAAAAGTGCCAGAATGTGAGGGAACACAGCTAAAAGAGGGAAAAGTTCAAAAAGACTGCCTCTGATATCAAAGTACTCAAAATTGAAAGAGCTGTGCAACTTAATTGAAGCAAACCACTTAAGAGTAGAGCCTAATTAAAGGTATTAAGAGCATAAAAGAATGAGGAAATTTCTCTGACTAGTCTTCATCTGCAATGCAGTGCGCAAACTCTACAAATTGGCACATAGACAATATCAACTTAGCAACCAAACAAGAAATCCACCCTGAACTAATTTTTCTGAACTGTTATAATCAAAGATAAGCTCTTTGGTATTCTAAAGCACCTTCAAGCCTCTGAAAAGACAGCACAAAACTGTTTCTGCAAACTATGAATTTCCATACTTTACTGGTATGCACAGGTTGAGTAGATAAAAGAACATGATTTTAGTTGTTGGTTGAAGCAACAAGCTTCAATACCAATGAACACGTGCATAGAGAAAAATTGCATAGTTACCAACTAAATGATACTAACATTCAAATAAGGCATGTACACAACAGCTCAAAATTACATAAAGATAATCAATATCATCAGTTGATTGTTTAATGCATTATATAGAACTTTGTTCTCTGGACAATGAAACTGAAATTCCAGCCTCCATTAAGCGCGAACAGATCAACAGATAACAATTAAGTAAAATAGTGTGAAACAAAGAGTGACAGTAAGAATAAGCACATCTTCTTCATTTTTTCTTTGGAGATGGGAATATTAAAGGCCATTTTCCTAGCCACATCAGCTCCTACCCATAGTATAGTATGGAGAGAAGTATGATTAGCCATTAGAGATAAACACACGGGTAAAGGTAATTAGGTAAACCATTATCATCAACACAGATAACAACGAACAGACAAACAATAAGCAAGCTAAGTTGGGGTCAGCATACATGAAAAATCAAAGTAAAGTACAAACCTCGGAACGAAGATATGGAACAGATACAGTTGTAAAAACAAATCCTGCAATGATATAATATGAAGGAGGTCTGCCCTTGACATGTGCGGGAATAAGCCTTCTGTGAGAGACAAGTTCGATGTTGAAATTTAGAATCTTAGATTTGCGGAGAACCTTAATGGCGGCTTTATCTCCAGTATACTTCTGAGAAACAAGATAACTAAAACCTATGCGCTCTCCATGTCGAAAAGGAACTGCAACATCACCAAGAAAGAAATGGAGTTTGATGTCAAAAAAAGTTGAGGATTGAAGGGAACTAATTTGAATACCAGTTAAGCACAACCTCATATCTTCTAGGCCATTCCCAACAATGAGTTTGCATGCTTTTTCTCATCATTTACATCCATTTTTAAAAACTGTGTGCTATTAGTAATGCACATTATTTGCTTTCCATACACCTTTTTAAAAATTGAGTGATAAATTGATAATTACTGGGTTTCACCTTCTAATTTCTTTCTTTCTTCTACTGATTATATCTCTAGAAGACCAGAAAACTAGCAATACTTAGCAAATAAACTCCAACCAAAGCCTACTAATACGATAATTCACTAAATAACGAGATGACAACTCCCACATCCAGATGGCAATTACACCCGAACCTATGAAGCACGGGTACTTCTTGGAGGACCTACCGGTTCCGGGTACTGGTACTTTGTGGCATTGATCTATATTCTTCTCTCATCAACTAAAACAATATCATACACAAACAAAATACCCCAAGGGATCTCATCTTAAAGAGATCTTGTGAGCACAAAGAGGAATGCAATACGAGGGCTTCTTACGAGTTCATCCAACAGCAACAAAAATAAGAAATAAATAAATAAGATATCCTATGACAACAAATCCAGTTAAAATTATGCAAATAAGATTGTCTTCTAAACGATGATCAAACAATCAAAATTTTGGAATGTTTCATGCTTTTTATTACGATTTGTATTGGGTTTCTCACAACTTGTTAACGCTGGAAATTACAAAAATCAAAGTTTAAAAGTTCATACACAAGTAAACAAGTACATAGATGAAAATTAAAACGAGAGTACACACTCACCTGTTCCATCATTGGCAATATCAACCCCATCAAAGCTGAGGATGACATCTGATGCCTCCAAAACTTTCGCCTCTGGAGCAGTTGGATCAATTCTTCTAATCCGAACACCCTTTTGATCAGGTCTCATGCCCATTGACATTCGCAAATCAGGATTTTCCATTTTCTGCCACTCAACCCCAAGAATTGGGAATCCTTGAATGTAACAAGGTATATCATGATTGCATAAGCATGGAAAGAAACAGAACTTAAAAATACTAGCATTGCATTAAGATTATAATATATATATATATATAGAACAATAATACTGATATAATTTACAAACACTTCAAATGTTGAAACTATACTCTTAATAATTTCAGGTTGTAATATACTACCTGTATATGCTCCATTCTTCTCATAATCTTGGATGAAGTGCATGATGACTGGTGTTGGAATCACATAACCTATATTCTCTGCATCTTCATGTTTAAGGGACTGAAAAGCAATACCCACACAATTTCCTTTATTATTGAAAGCAGGCCCGCCAGAATTTCCAGAGTTTATAGCAGCATCAATCTGCAAAAGAAACGTTAATGATGTATCAGTAAACATATGAACGGAATCGGCGCCAAAATAAAAGGAAAGAGGTTAGAGAATCTCATAACCTGCAAACCCAGTAGCTCAGTAGACCCGTGAACATAAGATAGGATCTCTATTCGCGAAACAACACCACTTGTCACAGAAATGGTGTCACCCCCAATTGGATAACCCACAACAGTCACAGCATCTTGAAGAGCAGGCAAATTCCCAAATTCCACGGGTGATACCCCTTCCCAAAACTCCTCATCGTCAACCGTAAGCATAGCTGCAAAATCAAGAATCAAAACTTTCATTCACTACCAATTCCATCCACACAGTTAGAACCAAAAAGAGAAATACTATTGTTTCTCTTTCTCTTTTTATTCATTTAGCCATTAATAGTATAAATTTAACTCCTGAATGACACCTCTACCCAGATCTCACATTTGCACCACTGCATTGTGCCACAGTACCGAACATTTCCACAATTGCTTTGCATAAGGCAAATTAAGGTTGTGTTTGGATTATTTTTATGTAACGAACACTTATTTCCATTCCCATTCACATTCCCAAACATTACCCCATTTGCATTCTCTCTAAATAAAAAGGGAATGAGATTTTCACTCCAAAAGGTTAAATGATCAATAAAGCATTAAAATAAAATTTTCACTTTTGATTCTCATTGTTATTAGAAATAATCCAAATGCAACCTAGACTACTTCAGAAGCATTTAGCTCAATGCTAATGGCATGTACCTCATACTCATTGACAACTATGTCCTTATAAGACCTAACAAAAAGTAGTAGTTTGTATATTCATCTAACCACAATCCACATTTCTTTCTAGCCAAGTACACGCATCAAATTGTGATAATAAGTTTATTGAGGTCACCCACAAAAAAATGTAGGAAGTACAAACTCTTTCGAATAATTACATATCAAAACAATGATTTAGAACAAGGGTCAATGAAGAAATCCAATTGTCAAATAAGCTAAGATACTCAAACCAACTGAAGATAAGAATGTTCAAGAAGGTTCAAATGAACAAATTACCTATATCACATTCAGTCCCAATAGCGAGTACAGTTGCCAGGAACTTGGTATCAGAGCCGCGTTTCTTGAGCTTCACCTGTGTATAATGCTCCACCGAATGTGCATTTGTCAACACCCTCCTTCCACTGATCACAAACCCACTGCTGCTCGAGCTAAACTGCCTCTTCCTCTGCCACGGCAGCGAGAAATTCGGCTCCGTATGCACACAAAACACCTTCACCACCGCATCCATGGCCGGCACCATCCTCGCGACGCTGTCCCAATTCACCGGCGCGTCCTCCGAATCCATACCCAACGGAACTTCCTCCACATCGCCGGAATCCACCGTATGATCGCCATTTTCCGACGGGACTAACCGAGCCGGAGCAATGGCAGGCAGTTTCTCCGGCTTCGACGACTGCTTGGATCGCTTCTTGGGGCGGCCCCTGCGACGGCCGGGCTGAGAGGAGGAGGAGGGGGCGTCGATGAGGTCGTCCATTGCCGGAGCCGAGGTGGTGGATGGAAGATCTAGGGTTTGGTCCGTGGAAGGGTTTTTGGGGGGTTTACGGCCGCGTTTGCGTTTGGTTTCGCCCATTTTCAGTGGAATTTGAGAGAAATGGTTCGTTGGGTTATGAGAGTTTAGTTACAGTGATAAGGTATTGATAGAAGTAGCAGTGGTTGCCGGTGAAATGGAGAGAGAGGAGGTAGGAGACGATTGTACCGTACCGTGTCTCCAAAAAATTAAAATATATATAAAAAAAAATCTCAAATCTGTGCGCTTTAAAGAAACAGACAACAACGCAAGGCAATTTGTGGTTTTTCACTTTTTCTCTAAAAATGGCATTTTAGAATATGGAGATGGAAATTGCAAATACCTCATATGGGCTTTGTAACCCAATGGATCTAATCCTATCCGTTGGGCCTTTTCATAAAAAGCCCAATTTCATTGGAAATTGGGCGCATGCACATAGGCAACGCTTCCGAAAACCTTCAGGTGTGAGATTTCGGGCTTTTTTTCACTCCAAGCTTCTTGTGGGGTCTTCTCGTGCACGTTTTTTGTTGGAAAACGATTCGTCAAGTAAACAGTGCAAGCTACCGCTTCTACCCAAAACTCATTGGGCATTCTCTTACTTTTTAGCATGCTTCGAGACATGTTGAGTATAGTTCGATTCTTCCTATCCGTCACTTCGTTTTGCTGAGGAGAGCTAGGCACCGTCAAAGGACGTG
>JAYMTK010004911.1:0-10695 GCA_036897405.1 Pelargonium myrrhifolium | reverse complement strand
AACGACAAAAACAACGAGAAACAAGAGACCAAAAGATCCCAGTAGACCCCCTAAAGAAAAGACTCCGATCCCCCACTCCACCGCCTTCGTCCGAGCACCCCCGTGTCGGCCATGTCTTGATGGAAGACCTCTCATCCTATCAAATTACATGATATTTATATTCTCCAACTCTCTATCATTATTTTGTTGCAACGACAGAATTAGGGGTGGACTGTAGTAGACAATGGACCACCGATATATAAAAAAAATTTAATGATGGAATTGATGTTTATCCTCTCTTCAGTGGTGGTGAGTGACCCCCTCACATCTAAGGCTTGAGTTGAAATAATTTTTATAATTCTGAAATTGATTCGGTTTTCAATTTAAGAGTAAAAAGCTAAAGAAGATGTGCTCCTCTTGTTGGGAATCAAGAATAGATATGGAGAGCCTAGCATGAGAGAAATAAGAGTCAGTCAAGGGCTCTTCAAGAAATCAAGAAACTCATATCTCTTACCATCATGTTAATTAGACCTCTCTTGTTTTCATTAACATACCATTGTTTTTGGGGGATGATCAAGAAGAGAAGGCCCAGCATGAGAGAAATTAGCCTGTCAAGTTAGTCAAGGTGACTGCCTGAAACCACCTCATGAGGTTCTTGAAACAAACCTATATATGTATCAATGTGGAGCAGGCAAGTCATCCTTGGCTACCAAACTAGAACATTACTCTCATGTCAGGCCTCCCTTCATTTCAAGTTCCAAATATATACTTTATCATATCGCGCCATAATGTTATGTCAAGAAGAAGAAGAATTCTATCATGAAAGACCAAGAACATGTCAAGATAGCCAAGGTGACTGCCTGAAAACCAGACAAAATGGGTTCCTATATATAAAAGAAACCTCTAGAATCATGTGGAGCATACAGGCAAGTCATTCTTGGCTACCAAACAGAACTCTTGCACTCATGTTAGACCTCTCTTCCTATCAGACTCATGCCAATTCTATGTCTTCAACTCCCCATTTATAAGCCCATGAAAGAATAGTGATCAGTGTCATGACTTGATTGCCCATAATGGAATATATTCTCTTTAACTGAAGAGGATCCCATATGTTTTCTCTGTTCTTGAGCTGTGGCATTATTGTTGGCTCTGACCTTCTCTTCATCTTGAGATTGATCATCAGCTGGTTTTGAGTCTTTTGACCTCACTTGTGAATAGGTGCACTAGAACTTTGACTTTATTTGGGAACTTACTCAAAGTGCTGACTTAAGGTAAGGCTTGTCTCTTACTCTATTTTGAGATTCTATAAAATAAAGTCAATTCCTTCTGCCACCACTCACCCAAAATCCCAATTGTTTTTCGTGCTCCTCTTTTGATTCTTTTTCTTCTTTATTGGCTTAAAAGTGGCAAGCTAACAGTTTGAAGATTAAACCATGAGCACAAAAGGATTCTAAATATATAGATATATAGTACTATTTTACATTACCAAAACGTTTTGACACTGTAGGTATTATATTATGATAAAATCTTCATTCATTGACAGATTAAGAAAAGTACATGATTTGCCTTGTGGATCCACATATCAATATATATAATTTCAAAGGAAAGCGAAAGCTTCTCGACATGTTTTTTTGTAGCTGCTGATATGTAGCTCTTGACCAATGGAATCATAAAGTACTGTTTCTTATGTTAATTTTCTTTTTCATTGGTCCTTTCAGACTCTTGGAGAAAATAACTATGCAAGGGAATCAAGGTAAACATAAAATTAACCCCAGAAATTGTGTTGTTTAAACTTTAGTTTCTATATTTACAAAAATATTGATCACATTAGCCTATTTTCTCTTACTCCTATCTCCTCAGACTGACAGTTTGAAAATTTTCTTCATCTCTTAGTCACATGGAAAACTTGTTTTCTGTTTACAAGACAAGTTCCTTTAACTTTTTTTTTCTTTTCTCTCTTTAGTTATTGTTATAATTTTCATTAATATTTCAACATGTACTGATGTACATGGTTGAGAGAGGTGGATTGTTACCAACACCCTTCGAGCCAAGTAGTTAAAACCACTTAGGCACTATTGCGTCTCGTTTTTGCAAGAAAGGTGGATGTTAGAGTTTGTCACACAACCGAAAGGCTAGCCCATAAGGCCAGCAGATCAACACTGATAAGGAACACCATTCTTTTATCACTGAAAAATACTAATATTACAGATGAATTGTTGTACCCAGTAGCGGAGCCAGACTTTTCAGGAATGATAGACATAAAATTTAAGACAATATTAGTTGATATTGGAGGTCATAGCATCAATTTAATGGTTCTAAACTTGGCAACAAAACTGCAAGGGAGTGCAACATTTTTCAACATTATTGGCAGGAGCATTGTCGACATTTATTTCAAATTCATAAGTTTTTATTTGAGTTTATGGGCGGTAGGGTAGGCAGCTACCTACTACAGCCTACCCCTGGCGCCGCCACTAGTTGTACCAGTTCTCACTAATGCTTACAAGTTTATATATGTTATTACTAAACATTCTGCAACCATTGATCATATGTGGATTATATTCTGCAGAATTCTCTTATACACCATAATGTAGCTTCCTCATCCAAAGCTTGTTGTACTTGTGTATGTGGAAGAGAAGGCCTAGCATGAAAGAGAAGAGTCTGTCAGCGTAGCCGAAGATGACTGCCTGGCAACCAGATTAAGGATTCTAGGCATAATATTGTTTATTTATATGCTTGAATCCTCTTGGAAGTAGCTATCAGGCAAGTCATCCTTGGCTATCAAACTAGACTCTTACCTTCATGTAAGACCTCTCTTCCTCTCAAATAACATCCAAGATTCAACCGATACTATTCTTATGTGTACGCGCAACATTGTGCCATTCAGATCAAGAAGAGAAGGCCTAGCATGAGAGGAAAGAGCCTGTCAGCATAGCCAAAGGAGACTGCCTGAAACCGAACACAAAGCGGTTTCAGAGAAAAAGAAAGCTCTCAATGTGGAGCATTCAGGCAAGTCATCCTTGGCTACCAAACTAGACTCTTGCACTCATGTTAGACCTCTCTTCCTATACATACAATGAACCAATATTGTCCAAAATCTGTTGATGCCAATGCTGTTCATTGAGCCCTCTATTTATAGCTAAGGAAAGAAGAGGACATCACATTCTAGAATCCAATCATTCCTTTCAATTATAGTGTTTTTGTCTCAACAGTATGAATATATTCTATGAAACATGACTATGTCCATTGTGGGTCTCTGACCTCTCTCTCACATCTCTTATTTTCTCAACTGCAACTTGAGCCCATTTGGCTTTGACCTCACTCATTCATAGAATTAAGCACAAAATCTTGCACAAAGATCATCCATTTTGAATTTTGACTTCAAATTGGACAGCTATAAGCCTACAATCAATAGTGGTTATCTGATATATGACCCTCTAAATAAGATAAAGATGAATATTGTCTCTTACTCATCAAACTAGCTTTCAATGCTTTTAAGGCTCATGATTCTAGATAGTATCAACAACACCTATACATTGTCTTTGCCCCATACACCAAATATCTCTTTCCAAGTGGGGAGTGAAATGAGACTATATCTTTTGCATGACAATTTTTAATGGTACATATTGTTGAGAGTATAAATTCAAAAATTGGATATCAATTAGAAACTATTAGTTTAAATATCATGTATAAAAGGGTGTCTCTTGCAGTTGTTAATTAACACAATTCATTCATATCAAGAACATAAATTTAACTGATAGTTTCAAAAACACCTATCCATATTGAAAAGGCCACTTCATTGTTTTAGCCTCCATACACCAAAATATCTCTTTCCAAGTGGGGAATGAAATGAGGGTATGAGTTTTGCAAGGCATATTTTTGCAAATGATACACATGGCTTATGGTTTCCATTACTGAAATTGGCAAGAAACAGAGCTCCAATGCATAGACTTTTTTCAATGCTCTTGCTATTAAGCCATTTGTGACAAACACTTCTGCTAACATGCCTCACCACCCTACTATAAACTAAAAGAAAGATTCAAATCTGTCTTTGCAGTCAGACTAAATTGTGCATATCATTGCAGATTTAAACTTTTTGGAATTTAATCGTTTGCGCTCACTCTTATTATATATTCAGTTTTGTAGATGATCAACTCAACTAAAAACTTAAGACGAGAGTTGTAAGCTCATTTTTAACTTTTCAATTAATCAAGTTCTGATGCCACATAGAGAGGCTAGAAAGTTAAGTTGTTAATTGATATGATATCAAATCTTAAGTCTATACTCTAACAATAAGTATATCATTATTAGTAATGCCCTTTGCAAAAATATGCCATGCATGAATTAAAACTCAGACCCTCATTTCACTCCCCACTTGGAAAGAGATATTTTGGTAAGACAATGAAGTGGTCTTTTCAATATGGATATGTGTTGTTGATACTATCTATTCACTTCTTTTTCTTCTTTTCTTGGTATGAATGAATTGTGTTAACAACTACAATAGACACTTTTTTATAAAGAAAATTTTACTAGAAATAGGAAACAACTTAAAGTAGGAAAGTAAACTAAAGTTTTCTAAATACAATATATTTCTTAATTTCAGTATCACTTTTCCTAAACTGAGAATGGAAGTTGTTAATGGATATGATATTTTCTTTGATAAACATTTTCCTAGCTTGATCAACATTAGAGGTTTGTGCTTTTTTTGTTCAAATTGGATCCTATTTTAGATTCCTAGAACCAGTTTTGCTTTTGCCTTGTTGATTGTGAATCTGATACCATAAATGCAAGCAGGACTCTTTTACATTGGTAAAAAGTGGGAGAAGTTGGGGATAAAGTGATATAAGGTTGGACTTATCAGACACTAGAGCACTTGTTTTTTGCAGCAGTTGCTGTCATTTGTCACAAAAAGCTTCTTTGCTGTGATGGGTACGCGGTAAAATCCATAATTAAGCATCCATAAAATCACAATGTTTTTCATTAATGTGTACTATAACTAGAACTGGTGCCTTTTTTTTGAAAAAAAATGTGTCTCATGAGCATAACTTAAAGGAGGACTACAATAGCTTGTTCGATAAAATGATGACTTAAAGGAAGTAACCTCGTGCAAAAGAGCTTCTTCAAAGAGCTGATTCCTACATGAGCTCAATGCATCTTGTGAATTTTTTTGTTACTTTAATGAAGAGATAACATGTAAATTACTTTTTTGTTACCTTAGTTGTCATTAAGGTCTTGGTGTTCACAAATCAACCTTATTTGTCATTACCTCCTTACAACTCTTATAGTTTTCGAGTAGTGTTACCAAACAAGCCATTTGTGTTCACAAACATACCCTTGTTTTGTGTATGATGTCACTCTTGTATATATATCTATGGCCTCTACTAAGAGCATTGAAGAAAACAACTTGATAGGTAAAGAGTTAAACTTGAGCCTGTCAAGCTAGCAAGTTGAGGAATCAAATTTGTATTGATGAATCTGCACCAAGTATTAGAGACCCCACCTGACCAAAGCTACCAAACAGTGCCTCAGCATACAGTACAGAGGAATGCCACTTCTGCTCAAGGAAGTACTGTACTACACTACTACTTTTCCACCTTATAGTTTATCCAAATTAACTGTGATGGAGAGGTTAATTAGAGTTAGGAGTGGTTGTTACTAACAAGAGACTCATTTGGGTTAATTGTTTATCAGTTTGTTTAACCCAACTTGTGCTCTCTGAAGTTCTTGCCAATGTAATAATGCCAAGCAATGTGAGCTCAAATGACATGAAAAAGTAGAGTTTGTAGCTAAACCAAAGATGACTACCTAGACCACCATACACATGGGTCAAGTGGCCGGCAGGGGTTGTTTCTGCTTAATCTGAGGTCTCGAGTTCAAGTCTCAGGAAATACAGTAGTGTTAAAACTTCATACGGAGAATTTTGATGTTTTTTTGTCCTACCCGGCTCAAGCGAGGATTATAAGTTTGGGTGTGTCATGACTTATCAAATTAACCAATGCCTAATACAATGCATTGAGCCATCTATTTATAGCATCTGAAAGAAGAGAGAAGATTAGGATCAGGTCAGAGACATATTTATGCAAACCCATAACTTCTAAGACTTTTTGTCAGCATCAATATAGCTGCCCATGATGGAACAAATTCTTATGGGACCCTATATTAATTCTCATTTCTAGATTTGCTAAGCTTAGTGGGTTTGTATTCTGTTGACTCAAGCTCAACTTGACTCAAATTACTATCAGAGGGCAAAATATAGCATGGCCCTGTGAAGAAGAATGTTCTAATTCTTGAACTGAAACAGAAACACAAGCAATTACTTCCAAGAAGGAATCCAAAAAGAGGTATTGGTTTGGAAGTTAGTGTTTTGGTGTGAAAAAATATGTTATGCTTGTGTACAAAAGAAATTGAATAGAACAAAGACATGACAAAGTTACATGAAGAGTAAATGTCATATCTATCTGCAAGAACAAGCTTATAGAGCCAATGAACCATATATATAGATCAAGTATGGTACAAGAATGGATTTTGTATGAGCTTCCATTCAATACTTCCTACATGTCACCGGATGATATAAAACAACTATGATTATGAACTTTGAAAACAAGGTTTTAAATATATGCAATTATACATCGACTTTCATTTTCTCTTGAGGATATTGGGGGTAACTAAAGTTAAAAATACAACCCACATATGTGTCTTTGAAGTAAGGAGAGTGGTTGATGGTATATTTTAACCCAGAGTTGGTTCACTGCATTAGCCTCTCAAATAAACCTGTGAAAGGCACTAAAATTCGGAGGATTTAGTACCATAATCCAATTCGGTATATGATTTTAAATGTTTGTACTTTCTATGGTATGTCCGGCCCTTGAGAACAAGGGACGCGATAGCCATTTAATACACCTTAATTATTTACGATATATATACGGAAACAAAAAAAAATCGATTTATAATGCGTATTAAAACATCATGTCATCGATATTTTATTATGCCACGAATTTTAACTTGATTGTATAATTGCCCTGTACGTCTTATAAGGTAAATAAAATAGTAAATTAGTGTAATTAAAAACAAAATTCATATAAAAATATATACCCGAATCCTAATATAACAGTATGAATGAGAAGAAAAAAGAAGATGAAACTTTAATCACACAAGTTAAAGTACAGACACAAATTGAATGCATTACAAACCCTGATTGAGACATGTAAATATCATTTTACCGTAAATTTATTTACGATGTGTTAAGATGAATTCACTAATGATTTTTGTGTATATTGTTTATATATATATATATAGTTTATTTTCAATGGTCTATTATATGTAGGCACGATTTCTGGCGGATGCAGATCAGGCGGCACGATTTTCGGCTGGTGCAGATCTCGTCGCCGCCTCCTCCTGCGTCGCCTTCGGCTGCGTCGTCAGAGCAGCGGTTGAACCACCGGCGGCCGCCGTCGCCGACATTTTCGCGAAGAAGAAGACGATCCGGATGGGCTCGCCGGAATCTGGACAAACTCAGCCGAGATCCGCCGCCTCCTGCGTCGCCTCCGGCTGCGTCATCATAGCACAGGTTGGACCACCGGTGGCCGCTGCCGCCATTTTCGCGAAGAAGAAGACGATTCGGGTGAGTTCGATTATTGAATTTTTTTTAATTTTTCGACTAGATTTTGCAAGTTCAGGCAAAAATATAAACTTCAACCTTGTTCTAAGAACAAGGGCAAATTGTCATATTTTTAAAAAATTGAAAGATTCCTTCCAAGTTAACTGTTGGAATTGGGCGGATGACTGATTTGTAACAGTTTTGAAAATACAAGTAGTGAAAAGTTAATTTGAAAATACATGATTGTTAATTGCAACTGAGTGGTAGTACATGACAGAAAATTGTAATTATTTCAAATTAAAATGTAGGTATTAGATTGAATACAAAATAAAAGTGTAGGTACTATATTTTGGTACAATAAAAGTTTGGATACCATATTAGTTATCAGTGAAAGTGTGGTACAATAAAAGTTTGGATATCATATTACTTATCAGTGAAAGTGTGGTACAATAAAAGTTTGAATATCATATTAGTTATCAGTGAAAGTATAGGTATTAGATTTGGTACAATAAAAGTTTGGATACCATATTAGTTATCAGTCAAAGTTTGAGTACCAACAAAAACTGTTATCCTAAAACAAAAAAATCTTTATTATTAGCATATCGATCCATATATTTCCCAATTCAATACTCATTCTTTGTATATGAAATAATAAAATGGTGCAACTGCGTAGTTATGGTCTGATTGATTGTTGAAGGTGTTAACTTTCTTCCCCATGACTGTCATGTTATTCTCGCATATAGAAACTGAATTGGTCTCATGAATTTGGTATGAATACTTGTCTTCACAACTTCACCATTAATGCTAGTCTAAGAAGCGCTCTTTCAATGTTCTTAATTGAGTATCAACTGTTACTCATATGAACTTATTATATAAAAAAAGAAGCACTGAATCAATGTTCATCAACCTTTACCCATATGAACCTGTTAAACAATAATTTTTGTTTTTATAATTATAATTATGAATCAATCAGCTTTCATTTTCTTTACTAAGATATTGGATGAAACTCAATTTTAATTTTATAAAGTGGGGCTGAGATATGATTAATTTACTTGTTGAAACAAGTTAAAGTGGGATCAAACAACTTTGCAATTATATATCAAACTTTCATTCGGTACTGTACTTCACGTGCATATACATATAGGGCTGTATTTCTCAATTAATGAATCAGGGTTGACGGCATCCTCGGCGATATATTGATATGTAATTTATTGTTTTTTGTTCAGCAATTTAATATGATAAGGTCATTTTGAATAATTTTGGAAGACGAAATGAAACAAATTTGGGCTAACAACAAGTTAAGGTGGGATCAAACAACTTTGCAATTATATATCAAACTTTCATTCCGAATTGTACTTCACGTACATATACATATAGGGTTGTATTTCTCAATTAATGAATCAGGGTTGACGGCATCATCAACGATATATTGATATGTAATTTATTGTTTTTTGTTCAGCAATTTAATATGATATGGTCATTTTGAATAATTTTGGATGACGAAATGAAACAAATTTACTCAAGTAGTAGATGCATGCTTTGTTTCCTCCGAATGTTTTCTCCGAATTCTCAATTAAATGATCAAGTGCCAGCATAGTATGCCTAGCTATCCAGCTATTGTAATGTGCAAAATATTTTCATGATGTGTCTTGCACATTGTTCTCTTGCTTACTATGCTCTTCAAACTAGGTTGTGATTCTGCCTAGAATAGAGATTAAGGATTAATAGAGTCAATTGCAGGAAACTTTACATTGACAAAACAGACGGGTGATTAAAATTTAAAACCAAAGGGACATTATCAGTTAAAAAACAAACTCTTCTCGGACATAATTACATACTATTGCATAACCACGTTTCACCTTGAAGTGAAGCACAATCTTTGCGTACAAAAATGATGCAACATGTTAGTACCGATGGTCTGTTCGATTGTTGAAGGTGCTTGAATGTAAAGGAAGATGACAAGCGCCTTTCTGTTGATGTACAAACATGATTATGGGGTTATCCGCTTAGAGCTTATAACTGGAACGAGTGCATGTAACTTACTTTTTTCTCCAAGGTGATGCCAGGTCTATTTACTTTTGTATCTTTACGATCATGTGTTACGGATACTAATTAACTTGTTATAATGATACTATTGACAATTCATGCATAATAACTAAATTGCTTTAAAAGATAGAGGACATTCGTTCATGTTCTAGCATAATTTGAGAACTCGAATTTGAGTCACAGTGAATGCAGTTGAGTTAAAATTTGGTAGGGAGAGTTTTAACGTCTTTGTGTTCCTACCCGGCTCAAATAGAGATTAGTCTGATCAGTATACATGGTATGACTTAAAAATGTTGATTCCGGGCTTAATTTTTTTGAAATTAGTTGGCAAGTCATCCTTGCTATGCCTCACTACGAACTGAGCATTTGATTTCATACATTTATGATGTTATTGAAGTCTTAGCTGTGGTTAATGTGACAAGCTGGCTGTGTTGAGTTACTTATGAAAGAGTTCTGGAGATTAATCTATGGTATTATTGGTTTGGAAGTCAGTGTTTTGGGTGAAAATTAATATATCTTGTTTATAATATTTAATTATTATTTTTTAATTTCAAAGGGTATTTAGGTCATTTTATACTAACAACTTTCTTTTAGACAATTTTACCTAACAATACATTAACCTCTATACACAATTAAGTCTATAGACAATAATCTCTATAGACGGGAAACAGACTTACCAAGCAAGGCCTAAGATGCACTGATAAATGAACAATTAAAAAAAATTACCCAACATATTTCAATATTTATCTAAACAATTCCATGTTCATGTCTTAACATTTTTTTCTTGACACATTTTATAAAATGTTTAGTTTAGGGGTAAATAGCACCTGTAGCCCCTGAACTTGATTCCATTTTGCATTTAGCCCTCAGGTTTTTATTTATTTTTAAAACGTCCCTGGACTTGTAATTTTTTTTGGGTTTGGTCCAAATGACCTGCTGCAGCATGTTTCGCTTCCACGTCAGCCAAAAACAACACTGTAGCACTGCCACGTATGTAGAAACCGTCACGTCATTAAGTCCACATCACTTAAAATTATATGAAATTACATATATACCCTATTGATGATGCACAAAAA
>JAYMTK010004910.1:0-10697 GCA_036897405.1 Pelargonium myrrhifolium | reverse complement strand
GTTAGTAAGCAGAACGGCTGATTTTGGCCGAAAAACATCAACTTTGAAGGGCAAAAAAGTGGCCCTACGCGCACTTGAGGCCCATCTATGACCTCCCGTGCCTCTAATATGAACTTACTAACGTTGCGTGAAGTCGTTGGTCGGTTCCCAAAAAATTTTCCGGAGGACCGTTTTCCCAAAGGGATACCATCACATATTTTGGACGAATGAACCATCAACTTTGAAGAGCTCAAAAGTAGCATTACGCTATTTGGATGCTTAAAATTTGATTTCCTCCGCGTTCCTCTAATGGGAGATACCTTTGTAGCTCAACTGTGATGGATCACTTCATTATTTGAATCCAAATATATGATATCTTTATCTCAATTATCATCAATCCAAGAATGCTTCTACTGTATTATTTTTTTTTTTTGAAACAATCTGAAATTATAGATTGAAAATGGTAATTCGATTGCAAGTATCATAAACAGAGTCGTGCTAAATAAAGAAGTAAAGCACCCTTACACTCAAAATTTTGTTGTCAAAATAAAAGCTACTAGTTAAAATCAACAAAGACCCTCAGTCTAAATCTTGATATTGAAATAGTCTTGATCAAAGTGATGCAACCTCACATAACCATCTTCACCGCCACTTGAGAAGCTACAAGCAAAAAAAGAATAGTGTGAATTATAAAAGTTTAGCATTATGTCAATGAGCATCAAAACTCATAAACTAAATACAATTGAACAGCATGTTCACAGTGATGAATTAAATTCTGAATACAAGGGAACCAAAGCACACCTTTTCCCATCTGGGTTAAATGCCAGAGCATTAATAGGTCCAAAGTGGCCCTTTACACCTCCAATTTCTTCTTGAAGGATCTAAAAAAATGCAAGTAGGAGCACATCAAGCACTGAAGAAAAAAAAAAAACCATAAATTGTATTCACCTTGTAAACTTTTTTTAATGAATACATAAAAGTACCTTGTCGTAGAATTTGGCTTCAAACTTCCCAGCACGATGATCAGTTGTTGTGACAGCTGATGCATCCTGACCACCACCAAGTACCACCTGCAAAAAAAAAAAAGCATCAACCTTATGATCAGAATAAGATTAGTCTTAGGATATAGTTTACTACAAGAATAGCAATGACAGAACCTGACCAATACCAAATGTATATGGTCCATGCAAAGGTTATAAAAGGAAGAAGTATAGAAAAACAAAATAGATTTGCACTTCACTAATATACTGAGATGTATTGCCTTGAGTGTATTCTTTGTTCTTCCACACCTAAAAGTTGATTCTTCTAAATATTGAAGTTGAAATAGTGTAGATGTAAGTTTTGCTTCAACTTACAATAGCTGATCATTTTTATACCGACTTTAAGTGTCACCTCTAACCAGAAAGCTAGAATGCCCTATAAGACGAGCCCATATTCTTCTATAAAAAGCCTATACAATTTTCCTCCGGCTTAGATGCTTATAATGCCCAAGGTTTTTCTAACCCCGAGTAAAAATTTAGAGACTAACTGCTTAATGTGAAATTTATGCCGCCAAATCCAGATTATACTGATACAACATTTATATTTTATATCATGTGAGATTGTGCCAAAAAACTTTAAAGAATTCCGGACATAAATTCAGCCTAAAGCGTTACTTTTCTAGGACCTAATTTAGAACTTATACTAAATTTATTAGGATATTATATCTGGATTCAAGAATTTAACTTCTATTACTGGGTTCATAAGGCTAAAAAAAGTTCTCTAAATAATCATTAAACACGTACACCTATCTTAATGTAACAAACAAGAATGGGAATACAAAAACCAGTGTTTTAAAAGGCGCTATGGTCCTCTAGAGCCTAGGCATGGGCCTCAATGAAGTAAAACACAATTCAAAAAATTACATAATAAATTATAAATTTAATCATAAAAAATACTAAAATAATAGATTAGTTTACTGCTTATTTGCTAATGGTCAGCTGTGTTGCTTTATCATCTTCTTTTTCTGAACAAATCTTCCAAAATAATAATCAGATTGCTGATGTTGATCGTGCAATTATAGACAGATTTTTCATAAATTAAACTTAGTGCAATTATCGAACAAATTCTCCAATATAAAATTATATAACCCTAGATTAAAGATTCATCTTAAAAGTCCACTTCAAAGTCCCCCTGCCGAATCACCTTGTGGCCATGCGGCCTCTATTTACATGTAGTGTCACCAAGAAGAGCCTCAAGGCATCAACAGGGACCACCTCACCTCCAAGAGGAACCTCCTTTCCCAAGTGGAGCACCTCAAAGAGACTTCCTTCTCTCCTACCCGAGACAAATTTCGAGTACATACTCGAATATCCCATTAGATTGTGCTGCCCTTGTGCAACCAGGAGTAAGGACCCATGCCTCAGCCTCCGTCTCCAAGGACTCAAGCCTTTAGCACTGCATCCAGGACTCTGTACTTAGAATATTTCCAAGACAACTACCCTAAAACGTGGACAAGAAGGCAACAAACTAATGTGCTCCTTTGACCCGAGTCAAAAAGACGCATCATCTACCTTAGTATATTACAACTTCATACCAATCAAAACAAATACTATTACAGAGTCAGTGATCTACGCACGCAACATAATTTAAGTTGTTCCCTTACTTTACTATAAGTTAAGGAATAGGCTCTAAAGCTTTTTGGGGTTAGAGAGAACAGGCCTTTCAAAGGGGAGGAAAAGTAAAACACTGTATTTGTGTGGTTTATAGCAATATGACTATAGAAAACAGACAGATTGAATCCAATATGAGAAAAGCCAAGATAATTGAAATTAAAGACAACAAACAAGCTGAAAATAGGCATGCCTATGTCATAACTGTACATGGGAAGTAATAAAATGAGTTGGAAAAGAAACAGTTAATATTTCAGCAATACATACATGATCAAGAAGTGGTGACATAGCAACTGCATTAACTGGACGTTCTGTCACATAGGTTTTGATGAGGGTCAAAGTTCTAGCATCCCAGAGCTGCAATAATAAGCAGGAAAATAATGGATATTAGCTACCATATGCCCAATGTTTTTTTTTATTGAAAAAAATCTTAGAACTAAAAGGAATTAGTGAAGGAACCTTAGCAGATTTATCTAGGGAACCAGTTAGGAAATGTGAGCCATCTGTAGATTTTGAAAGTGAAGTAATGGTCTTTTTATGGCCTATTTCCTTGTCTGACTCTTTAAGAATTTTGCCTGTCTGAAAATTTCAACAAAGATAGTACTTTCAGAGCAATATTCTAATGCGTGATAAGCAGAACTAACAGTAGATTGACAAAAACTTCTGAGCACAAATTTTAATACTTTTCAAACTACTAATGTCAACATTACCTCAGTATCCCATATGCGGATTACAGCATCTTCTCCCCCGCTAATAATAGTTCTATTCAGAGGTCCCCAAACTGCTCTATTTATTCTTCCTTGAATACCCTTCAATTCAAGGATAGACTCAGCAGTCTCTGAAAAATAAAATCAATGGCCACAAACTTCAGAAAAATTTCATAGAGCTTCAATAGATTGAACAAAAGGTGCAAGATAAAAAAAAAAAACTCACGATCACTAGGGTCTCTAGCAATGCGTTTGACGTGAATAGCAGATTGTTTCCCCATGAAAGGATCGGTGGTGATAACAGCAAGCTTATCTCCCACAGAGAAGTCCACAGACCTAGTTGGTGCTTCAAAATTAAAGGTGAACAATTGTTACCCAGTCTGCACATTCCAGAGCTTCGTTGTCTAATCTACACTTCCAGTAATGAGCCTCAGTGAATCCCCTACATAATAAAACAAGACATAGATTGTGAAATTTCAAACTAAGCGAAATTTCTGATAAAATTTGAAAAGCGAAGAGGAATGCGCAGTGGCGGAGCCAGACTCTAGGTCAAGGGGAGGCACATTTTTTTATGGAAAAAGTACGTCCGGGATCTCTGTACTATCTCACTTATTCTGCTCAGGTCCTTGAACTTCATTTTGTTCCTACGAGATCATAGTTCAGTCATTTTGTTTCCTGAAGGTCATAGCTTCACGCATTCTGTTCCCACGAAATCCATTCCGTTAAATTGTTGACGGAATCCGTTAAAACTAACTAACTCCGTTAGTTATGATTAAAAAAATAATTTAAAAATAAATTTTTAATGCAATTTTACTATTTTATCCAAATTTTTCACTTTAACCCTCTTCTTCCTTTCTCTCCCACTACTCACAACCCCAAACCTGCAAACCCATCACCAAATCCACAGGAAAAACTCACATTTCCTGCACCGAAAAAAAATTTCATCTCCAGAAATATCAAATCAACACAGATTTAACCATTAGAAGAAATTAAAATTATCAATATCAGAATTTTGAACTCCCAATTATGAAGCAGTTATAGAACCAAATATAGAATCAGAAACAAACACAAACAGAAGCAAGTTTTTAGGGTTTTGAGGTTTGGAATTTGAGCCAATTTTGTGGGGGTTAGGTTACAAAACTCAACAAATTCAAATGAGGACGGAGGAGATCTGGAACAGATTTGGGCTCTTTCCGGCGAACTAGAGCGGAGCACGAGGGCGGGGCAAGAGCTTGCGAAGGCGGAGCAAGAGGAGCGCGCTGGTGGCTCCTCGATAAGGCGGCGATGATGGTAGTTGCGAGGTAAACGGCAAGCTGCGAGACGAACGACGTGGCCACGGGCTTGCTCCGGCGAGATGGTGGGTAGAGGAAATCGTAGCTCGAGTGATTTGGGGGTTTACAGAAATAAGTTTTAGCTCTAGCGGTGGCAGCAAGGTGAATGCGACGGTGGCCGTGATCTTTCTCCGGCGAGATGCTCCATTGATGAAGAATGAGATCTGAGCTCCACGCGAGATGATCCGGCACGGCTGCTGCTCCGGTTGGGGTTTTGAGTAGTGAGAGAGAAAGGAAGAAGAAGTGAAAAAAATTGAAAAATATAAAGGGTAAAATAGTAAAATTGTATTAAAAATATATTTTTAAATTATTTTTTTAATTCATAACTAACGGAGTTAGTTAGTTTTGACAGATTCCGTCAACAATTTAACGGAATGGATCTCGCGGGAACAAAATGCGTGAAACTATGACCTCCAAGGAACAAAATGACTGAACTATGACCTCGCAGGAACAAAATGAAGTTCAAGGACCCGAACGGAATAAGTGAGATAGTACAGGGACTCCAGAAGTACTTTTTCCTAAATTTTAGATGCCTAATTTTATTTGTAAAAATGTTGTATTTTTGTTTAGACAAATCAATTGCAACGACTAATATACAATTTTGTTTTGTGCACTAATATATATTATTCAGAGTCTATATGCCATCGTTTTTAGAATTTGGATTAAAATAATAATTTTATGATTTTATCTTTGGATCGTGAGCTTCTCAGCAACTATTTTCACCATGTCCGATTTGCGACTCTCTGACGACAATAACGTTCAACTATGCTCTATTTTCTTTTTCTTCATTTGGCTCTTGTGTTTCTTTGCTTTTATAGTCAAAACAAGTCGCTTAATTTTTTTTTCTTTAATAAATGCATTATTCATGTAAGTCACCATTTATTCTTATGTTCTTGACAAAAACGTACTAATCGAATAACCTAATCTCAGAGTTGGACTTAAATAACTAGTTTATTGAAAGAACAAAGAATTCATAAATTGAAAACGTAATTAACATTGTATATAATATTGTTTTTGATGTGGTACAATTGCATAACAAGATCATGTATTGATCATAGAATACAACAATCTTAAAATCGTCTGTAATACGTATATCTTATCTTTACAACGCAGTATATCAACACATGCGTACATTCGTACACAACTATAAAATATCCCTTCGAAGCAATACATAAAACCTCCCACACAATTTTGCCAAAAAGGCCTATGAGACCCTCCCAAAATTGGTTGCATCATCAATACATACAACAAAACACAAACCCTTTGAGAAAATGAAGTCTAGACCCAAATTTACAAGCTCACATAGATTAAAACTCAACTCCAAATCCAAGAAATGGACTCTACAGTGAAAAATATACACATTATTTACCTTATCTTGTAAGGAGTGATCTTGATGACAAGCCCAGGGAACACATCATCTGGGTCATGAATATGTGGATTCTCTTCAACAATATATGGATCTCCACATTTTTCACTAATTGTGTGCAAGGTCTCTCCTTCCCTCACCACATAAATTTCGTCGCACGGCTTCGAATAAGAACTCATAACCATCATCATATCATTGTTGTTATGTTGCATCTGATTCATGAACTCATTGTCTCCAAGCTCACAGCAGCTGAGAACAAGCATGAGTGCTAGTAACAAAGAACAGTACCATGAGACCTTCTCTGCCATGACAGTTGATGAAGCAACAAGGGCCATTTTTGATGGGTTTGAGTTTTGAATTGTGTTGATGTGTTTAAGGATTTTTATAATTAAGGTTTTGTGTTGTGAGAGGTTGCTTGAGATGGGATTTTAAGGTGGTTGGAGGAGGAGTTGAAACGGTTCTCTCAGTGTGGTAGGTGAGTTTGTGTTGCTGTGGTTTGAGTTCTATAAAAATTGGATATGTTGGGAAATAGTTGAGTTGTGGATAAATTTTTTAAGGAAATTAGGAGAGTTGGTTTAACTGCTTTTATTAAATGGGTTTGGTTTTTGGGCGTATTGACTTGCTTGCTCTTCTGCTAGATTTTGCTTGGTGGTGGTGGCTTTGACCACAATTGAATTTAGCTTATGTGAGTGGTGTAATCATGTCGTGTTCGTGTTAGACTTTTAAGACACACAGTTGATTAGTCGTGTTGTGGTGTGCACGACACATTCAACACGCACACTTACTGGTGTAAATGTACATTAATTAATCATAATAACGTGTTAAACGTGTTGAATTTTGTTCGTGTCAATTGTATAATCATGTCGTATCAATATGTTAAATTACCGTGTTAAACATGTCACGAACACAAGTTGTTAGATCTAGTCATATCTAATAACCAACCATGCTTGGATGTGCTCATTAGACAATTTGATTTAAGTTTGTGGCGGAATATGGAAGATTTAAATATCTTTTTGTTATTCGTGCAAAATATAATATAAGTTTAGGTAGTTTTTATATTAAAGTCTTTGTTCAAAAATTAGTATTCTCTCCGTCTCAAAATGAGTGTCCTTTTTTTTAATTTGAGAAAAATTAAGGAAAAGTTAGTCAGTGTGGTATGTTTACTATTGTATCTTCATGATCATGTGTTGAGAGATCCTAAGTCCTAACTAACTTTTTATAAGGGTATTGACGACAATTCATGCATAACTAATTTACTAGAAAAAGAAACAAGACACTCATTTTGGAACAAAAACATAACACTCATTTTGGGACGGAGGGAGTATAAAAAATCGGAATGTGAATGAAATTTCAATTCATTATGTTTGATTAAGATTTTTCTGTCATTAATAATGAGTTTGGATCCAAAAGTTGTGTCACTAAAACAGTTTTTTCGTGTACTTTAAGTTGAACGTGAACGGTTTGCTTTTTACTCTGTTTAGTGATGAAGTTCAAAATGGTCATCAAATTCAAAGTTTGAAAACACGAAAAATGCTTTGGTGTCATTTGAATTTCAATGTGGGAAATGTATGACAATGAAGGTAGTTAAGTAGTGCCTTTCTCATTGAGAGTTGCATTATTTGGATGTTTGCTCCATTGTCTACAAGAGTGAATTGAATCAACCCTAGAAGAAACATATTGGAATAGAAAGGGCAAAACCATCAATGAATACAACAAACATTGAGAGCACAACACAACTTATTAAGTGTTGTGTAGTGGAGCAAATTGAAAAGTTCCAACCAATTGATGGAATAAGCAAGTTTTCTTGTAGTTCAAGGAAGAGTTTTGCATTTATTTGCAAGATCAATATACATATTTGGAGAAACACAATACAAAAATGGACTACACCCTTCATCAACACATGAAGGACAAAGGAATTTAATCAAATACGTAATGTATAATGCATAACCAAAAACAATGAGATTTCATCGACTTTTTCGTTCGAAACTTCAATCACGTTTACACATGAACGTTATGCATCTCGCACCATCCTTTTTTCACATTAAAAATTAGTAAATAATCATGAACATATTTCTAAAATACCAAAGTACAAAACAATAAAAAGCATGGTAGAAGTGGTAGAACAAGGCATGTAAGACCCCTATAGGTTGTGTGGGAGGCAGTTGCTTCACTCACTTTTATTATTTTTTTTATATTTATATTTATATTTATCCTCGTTAATTTTTACATTAGCAAAAAAATTATACTCTCTCCTCCTTTCATCTCAAAATGAGTATTTTGTTTCTCTTGAATCTTTGTATTAAAATGAGTGTCATCTTCACTTTTCTAATAAGATAGTTATACATGAATTATCAATATTATCTTTAAAACATGTTAGTTAATATCTCTTAGCATATGATCATAGAAATACAAAAATAAATTAATCACTCTAACTAACTTCTTTTTAATTTTGGGTTGGGAGGAGTAATATGTACTAACTAGTTTAAAAGGAATTCATAAGTCATAATTGGGCTGCTAATTTCCACATATTTTAATATTAAACTACACTAATAATTAGGGAGTACTAAATAAATAAATAAATAAAAGTAAAAAATAAACATATATACAATGCACACAATATTCCCTTGTGAAAAAATAAAAGGAAAAAGTATTTTATTTTATTTAAATTATTTGTCACACTAGTCTCAGATAAAAGAAATTAAGATGTTAATTAGTCTCTTATTTACCAACGTCGGTTGAAGCAAGTGGTAAGCGGTTTGCCTCCGCTCAAGTAAGTTCTCGAGTTCGAGTCTTTGTGTACGCAGAAAATTCCGTTGGGAGACTCACCCACCAAAGCTAGGTGCACGAAGCGGGTCGGACTAGACGTAGTTGGGGCAAAGCTCTGGTGAACCCGTGGGCAATCAAAAAAAAAAAATTAGTCTCTTATTTTGTTAGAATGCAAGAACTTTCTAAAAAATCATCTCTAACAATTACATGAGACATTATTTTATTTAAATTATTTGTCACACTAGTCTCAAATAAAATAAAGGTTAACTGTTTCTACACTCCCTAAACTTAGTTCGGTATTGCGTTTAGACCTCTAGTGTTTTTTTTAAACACCTCCGCACTCGTTAGTTTTATGCATTTGACTCTTATGACCTGTTATCACCGGTTATGACTGTTACGTAGGATGAAACCGCCCCCATGGCATTGTCACGTCCCCCACCCCCGCCACGTCAGCCGATCCACCTCACCCTATCAAAACAGTGTGTTTTGATCTTATTCTTCTTCTCCTTCAACACTATTTCCCCCTAATTTTCACAATCTTCTTCTTCCTCCTTCAATCTCCAAAATCCAGCAACACCAAACCTTAATTTCTGCTACACAACTTCATAAGAACCAAAACATAACAGTCGAAAATGAAAAAATCTCAACAACCGACAATTCAATTTCCCTTTTTTTTTTTCTCGAAAACCAAACAGAGTCTCAATGCAAAGAACACAAAATACCTATCTCAGAAAAAAGTGAAAAAACTTACTTTTAATCCCAACTTTGCAGAGCTTGCCATCGACAACAAGCGCGTCCTTGTCGTCTTTACCGGTGGAGAGACCCTTGTCGGAGAAGAAGGAGAGAAGCGATCTCCAGGTGACCGAAGAAGAAATCAGGTCGACTCCTCTGCTGATAAAGTGACCGTTGAGCTTCAATGTCGATGGGTCGAGCCCGAAGGTGCGGGCTATGGAGCCGAGGTCCAGCATCTGCTCGTCCCAAGCCACGAACGGCACAATCTTGGACAGTGATGGGCAGTAAAGCTTGATCGTCCTTGGCGATGACATGGGTTGGTTGTATCTTGCACCCAAGGTGTTTGTGAAAAGTCCTGTGTGGAGTGCTCTTCTGGTTCTTGTAGTTTGGTTTTCTGCTTCGCTCTATTGTTTTCCAACGGTTTCTGGAAGTCTCTCTCTCTCTACAGGATTCGAAAATTTAAAGTATCTAGGTTTGCTTTTGGACGACATGTCGTTTAGCAACACCAAAAACCTCTCTCCAAAAGTGGGACTCAATTATGGGCGGGTTACCCGTCCGTTTATGGAAGTGGACAACCCAATCCGTTCATTATAGGATGGAATTTTGCAACTCATGAATCACCGTCCTGTATTTTTGAATAGACCGTGAATTGCGTGTTACTGGCGGTTTGACAGGTTACGCGCAGCTCGTCTTGTTGTTTCTACACCTCATCGTGTTATTGCAAGTTGTAACCTTTCGGTATCTCACCTTGTGTCTTCAAACAAGCAATCAAGATCTCTTCTAAGCTTATCTAATGCTCTTGAAAATAAGTCTTTTTCGTGCAACGTACTAGTCTCACTTAAGGTGTGTTCTTTATTTGTATGAGAAATTCGAGTACGAAGCAAGTGAATCATAAATATAAATCTACAAAAGCCGTTGGACGATATCACCAAACAGTTTTTGACCGCACAATGAGGAAATCGCACTACAACATTATAAGAGTGGGAAGAGGTCTTGGGATCAATACTCACTCAACACATTCTTAATGAAGAGACCACTTTGATGCAGTAAAGTGTCAAAAGCCCTAGGCTAGTCTCTGCCCTCTAACACTAGAACCCATGTACATATTCATGGACCTAAGCCGTTGCAAGAAAGAATTTCGGCACATTCTTAAATAATATATATA
>JAYMTK010004909.1:0-10698 GCA_036897405.1 Pelargonium myrrhifolium | reverse complement strand
ATTTGGATTTTATATTAAAATTAATATATAATATTAAATTTGTAATATACAATTATTTCTTATAAATTAAAATATTTCTTATTTCAAATTTTCGTAATTAAACCTCCCCATTGATACTTTTGCCTGCGTATTGCTTAGTGAATCAAATCCCAGCACTCTCATATATATGTAACACTTCCAGCACCTGATTAACCTCAACCTCCTCAGCCCGACAAAATAAGTAGCTATCGTCGGCAAAAAACAAGTGAGAAACCGAGGGAGCAGCATTCGCAATTTTGCATCCATGTAAAAGCCCCCGACTACACCTGTTACGAATCAATGCAGAGAGACCATCAGCGCAAAGAATAAAAAGATACGGAGATAGCGGATCACCTTGTCGAAGCCCCCGTTGTGGGATTATCCAGTCTGAAAGCCCTTTGCCAATCACAAATTTATACCGAACGGAGGACATACACATAAAGATCCAAGCAAGCCACTTATCACAAAAACCCATCTCACGAAGCACCGCAGTAACAAAATCCCATTCAACTCTATCGTATGCTTTGGACATATCTAGTTTAATAGCCAAAGACCCAACCCGACATTGAGTCCGTCTACACATCCAGTGCATTATTTCAGAAACAACTCCAATGTTGTCAGTAATTAACCGACCAGGAACAAAGGCACTCTGGGACTCCGACACACAAAGATCCAAAACACATTTGAGGCGATTTGCAAGCATTTTAGCAACAAGTTTATAAGATATATTGCATAATGAAATAGGCCTTAGATCGGAAATTACCTCTGGTTTGCTCTTTTTTGGAATCAATACAACATAAGTATCGTTAAATCCCGGGGGCATAGTCACTGACTCAACAACCTCAATACAAGCACGAGTAACGTCCTCCCCTACAACATGCCAAAATTCTTTGAAAATGCCGGGTTAAACCCATCAAGACCCGGCGCCTTATCTCTATCCATAGAGTCTAGCGCCGCCTTAACCTCCATCTTGTCAAAAGGGGCCGTAAGCATAGCGTTATGATCATCTCCAATTCGCCGACCGATCAAGCCTTGCAAACCAGACATATCAGAACCAGCAGAGGTAAATAAAGCACTGTAAAAATCTGAAATGATTGCCTCTAACCCATCCCCGGTGGACCGCCACACACCCGTCTCATCTTTAAGCCGATCAATGAAATTATTCTTTCTGCGCCCGGTAGCCACCGCATGAAAATACCTTGAATTGACATCACCATGCCTAAGCCAAGAGACCTTTGCTCGCTGCTTCCAATACATATCCATGGCATCAAGAGCATCATAATACTTGTTACGAATCACGTCCCGCGGCACACCCGACTCCCTCTCGAGACGCTGCCTTGCAACTCGAACACGAAGTCTCAACTTTTTTATCTTTGGACCACCCCAATCCCATAGCGCCTTACTACAATGATCAATTTTGCACAACAGGGGATCTTGTCCCACACCACCCCAGTTCCGCCTTACTACATCCTGACACCCTTCTTCATTTATCCACTGGTTCTCAAATCGGAAGCGTCTCGAAACACCCTCCGTAACAGCAAAAAATGGGACAACAAAGATAGGCGCATGATCAGAGGCAAGGAATGGTAAATGATATACTCTAACATCCATAAATTTATCAACCCAAGCCGGCGACCCAAAAGCTCTATCGAAACGTTCTTCTACCCGGTTATTAATATTGCGCCCCCTGAACCAAGTAAACTTATATCCCAAGAACCCAAGATCAATAGTCACAATAATTTGCCATATCCGAAAACTCATCAATAAGCCATTGAGGTTGAGGAGGGCCACCCGACTTCTCATGAGATGCCATGATGCTATTAAAGTCTCCGAGACAAAGCCAAGGTAAATTTGTCCGACCAACTAGAGACCGGAGTAAATCCCAAGAATTTCTACGGCGATTTCTAACCGGGTTGCTGTAAAAACCCGTAACCCTCCATGAGCCATAACCCGCCATACCTACCTCTGCATCAATAAAGCATGAACCATAACCAAGAATGTTAACTGCCATCTTTGAGTCCCAAAACAGTGCCACCCCCCACCACGACCATCATCATCCACAGCAAGCACACCATCCATTCCCAGCATATCCTTCAATCCTTCAACCCGACTCTTACTACACCATGTCTCCATTAAGAAGACCAGATTGGACTTCTTAGTACTAACGAGATCCGTCAGTACTCGAACTGTCCGCGAGTTGCCCATCCCGCGACAGTTCCAACTCAATGTACTCATTGGTGTAGGCGAGACCCCTCCACGAGGCCCGCCTCTGGTCCATTTTTTAAAACACCAACATCCTCTGCAGTTCGCCTACGCTTGACCTCCCCAACCATAACCTCAGTCTCAGCCTGACCCACAGTACGTTGAACGCCCTCACTCAATGCCTGAGAACCATCCCCCTGCATTGGGACATCAGTATCTTTTCCATTTCCCGTTGCACTAGAAACGACCTGATGCCTCATTGCAGGTGGCCTATGACCTAGATACTTCTCCCCGAGTGGATGCAATGATTTCCTAGCCTACGCTCTCAACTGAATACTATAGGGACGGGTCACCGAATCTGGTAATTCCAGCATATCGGCGCAAGTCTTGTCACTATGGCCAATGACTCCGCAGAAAAAACAAAACGTTGGAAGCCTTTCATACTTAAAATCAATGGAAACACATTCACCACCCGCTTTCCTGAGTCTCATGTTTCTTTTAATTGGCTTTCGTATATCAATAGCAACACGGATCCGCATGAACCTACCCCTACCCCCTTCAAAGTTTCTTGGATCCGAATGCTCAAACTTTCCTATCACATTGCCAATGTCTTTGAAGACCCTCTCTGACATATACCCTGGGGGAACCCCGTGGAGTTGAACCCAAAATGAGGCCATGTTCAACTCTACTTGGCTTGGGACCTTCCCCAAACCTAGCATGCCACATACAAGCATGTGTTGGTTAAACGACCAAGGACCATCCCAGAGAACTCTTAACATATCCTTCTCGTGATAGAAATCAAAAGAATAGCGAACAATTCCATCTCCACCATATGGAAGTTCCTCTATATCCACCCCGCAGACCGGTTTCCATAACGCAGCCATCATCAACTGCATAGCTTTAAGATTAATCGGGACCTCTGTTATGAATCTGCCAATGAGAGTCAAACCTTAGACTCCATACCCTGCACCACTGACACATCGCCACCATAATCCAGATCAGCCTCCTCCTCCTGCGCACCTGCGTTTACAGACAGATGTGCATACTGCTCTTCCAGCCCATCCATAGATTCAGGCCTCGAAACCGTTTCCTTCTCCATAACCGCTCGCGTTGCCAGGAAAACACCCTAAACCACAAGCCGAGATCACTTACCAGGAGCAAGTAGAAGCACTGTTGCCCCCACTGCAAAATTGTACGAACAAAAAAACCGACACCGCCGTCGGAAAATTCACACGCCGCAAAGGAAACCCTAGACCACTAGTCAATAGACTAGACGTTACAACTTCATTTTTATTTACATATGAAGAAAATTGTAAAATGTATATCAGTTGACTGATATAAAGTTATATCAGTTGCAACTTAATAAAGTCAATGAAGTGATGACACCTCATTTAAAATCACTTATACCCACCCAAGTAAATTTAAGGGAGCGGAGCGACCCGTTTGGATTCATGATATGAGGTGTCACCACCTTAATAGTGCAAACTGATATAACTTTATATCTGTCAATTGAAACACATTAAATCCTAGATATATAATAGATAGATTTCATACTTTTGTAATTTAAAACTAAATTTCAACCAATAACACCTTGACATATGTTGTACCAGGTGGGAAGCACGTGTGATGCACGTGAAAAAATAACTATAATAGAGAAATATATCATAACACTTGGAAGAAAAAAAAAACTTGGTACCTTTGATTTAGAATATAAAATAGTGTTTCATGTTTCCTACAAAAGTAAAAAAAAATTACATTTCAAATATACAAATGAAAATAGTATGATATGTGATGCTACCCATAAAATAATAGTTCTCGAGAATGAATGAAAAGGCAACACGTGGCGCTTGAGCGCCACATCATCAATTCATCAGTAAAATCGGGTTGAAAAGATAAACACTCAAATCCGAGTCCAAGGACCCCAATGGAAGAAGAGCGAAAAAGACAATACCAAGACTTAACTATGTGGTCTGCGACCAGGGACTCATAACCGAGTACTCAAAGACTCGATTCCATATTTAGGACTCAAAGTCCTCAAGGACTCTTATCATGAGGACGAGGACTCTCAACCCTCAAGAAGACAGCAAAAACTCATGGTCTAATAATGACAACCCAAGGACTATCAGCTCATGAACTCATCAACAACGAGGACTCCTTTTTGTCCTCGAGTACTCATCTGCAAGAAGGTCACCAGGACTCCAATGTCAATGATTCATGAGAACTCACTCATGATCACATCTTGTAAGGAGACACAGCCCCGTGACCAGGACAGGATACGTGGTTCACAAGACTACCTTGCGTGGCCTCGACCACTAAGGTCTCTTGTCCATAAACTAGTCCATAAGAAGTCTGACACGTGACGTCATGACATTGAGTCTGCTTGGACTCGGAAGACTAACTCAGTAAAGACTCCGATTTGACTCGGAAGATCAGACTTCACCACAAGATGACACGTAGCAGGCATCAGACGATCCTCTCTCCCATTCGACCGGGTGTTGACATGTGTACCCGGTGAGGCCTATAAATACCTCCTTCCTAGTAAGAGGAAGGGATCTTGATTCTGATTCATTTCTCATATCATTTGTGCAATTACTTTCTCTCTCTCTACACTTTCTCTTTATAGAAGCTCTAACTTCTCTTAAGTGTTCCAAACCGAGACTTACTCTCACGCCGAGGCGGTGTCCCGGAAACACTTCGGGTCTCATCGTTCTCTTTTGCAGGACTCGCGGTCAAGACTTACTCTTTACTCTTTGACCTTTACTTGGACACTTAAGAACGTCGGCACCAAACCTTGACTAAAATTGACATGGACGTGGATATGGATATGAATTTGGACACATAGATGACCTGACCCAATAACTCATAAGTATTAAATGACAGAAAGCTATTGCATTTAAGGACTTGACGAGAATTATACGCAACCGTTTTGGTTTCATTGTCGGGAACGTATTGAAAGCCAATGTTCCCAGACCTCGAACAACAATTTTGAAGACCCAAATGGCTCCTGCTAAGAAGAGTGCAAGACCAGCAGGTGGCCGAGGAGAGGATGCGCCACCACCCGAGGTCGATTTGGAGTCTCAACCCGTGATCGTCTGGATAGTCGAGTGGACCCTGATACAGGACGAGTCACCTCGACTAGTGATGAAGTTCAGCAGGAAATGGGAGGCACACAATGCTCGCGTAGTCGCCATGATGATAATGTACCCTATCAGACTCGCTCCCAAGTCCCTAGAGTCCCTCCTCCCGCTCATCTAGTTCCTCAAACTGAGAACCCACTCGTTGATGGACTCGAAGCTTTCTTGGGAAATTTCACAAATCAGGTAGTTACTTTCCTAAGAGCCTCTCGAGGTGTGCCACCTACTGCTGTGCAAGTGACTCTCCAAGGTCTTCCTCCAACTACGACTCGAGTCCAGGGGAGGGAGAGGTCTCATGTCCGTGATACGCATCAAACTCATTCCAACCACCGCGAAACAAGGAATCACGTTGGACATCAGGATCCTCGTGATGTTCGAACTCGCCCTCAAGGTGCCCAAGTCTCACCAGTCCGAGCAGACCACACTCGTCAGACCTATACAAGACCCCGTCATCAGACTGAGGGGTACTCGCGGACTGAATAAGGATACAGAGACTCGAAAACTGCAAGGTCTTAGGTACTATAGAGAGTCCTCATCCTCAAAACCATGAAGCCCCAGCTGCCCGGGACCATTAACCTTCTCGTAGAACATAGGAAGTCCCAGTTATTGATGTTCCACCTCTTCCAATCCAAACTCAAACAGTTGTTGCAAAATCGGACATGCAGTCTATGAAAAACCAGATAAATGCTATTCCCAAGAAGCCCACCGTCTCTTCTGCAAGCTCCCCTCTGAGTCTTGAAATAAGGGTTGCCCCTGCAGATCTTCGCATCAAACCGAAGGACACGAAATACGATGGGCTTATAGTGGTTATGGACCATGTCACAACATTTGAACTATCAATGACTTATCAGACAAGCTTTGATGCAACCCTGTGTTGTATCTTCGCGAGTACTCTTCACGGACAAGTGCAGGCATGGTATCGAGGACTTGAAGAGGGGTCCATCACCTCCTGGACCGTGTTCAGACAAAAATTCATGGAAAGGTTCGTCTCGTCAGGCAAAGTTCTCAGGACTAAGACATACCTCATAAGTGTTAGGTAGGGAGATGATGAGTCACTGGCTCACTATGTAGAAAGATTCAGAAGAGCCATATATGAGTGCCATGATCCCACAAACGAAACAATTATGAGTGCCTTCCAGGCCGGAGTTAAGTCTCACAGTCTCCATATTGCCTTTGCTACGAATCAGCCAAAGACTTGGGAAGAGATGTTAGACACTGCTCATAGTCACGCAGGGCAGAAGACATGCTAGAGCTAGTTGCCAAGCTCAACCCCGCGAAGGACCAAGTAAAGAAGGATGACACCAAATCCGCGACATCAATGATCGCCCATGTTCCACTCAACACACTTACCAAAAAGTGTGTGATTACCTACAAGGGCGTGGGGAACTCGAACTCCCGCCTCCCGTACCCGACGGCGAGCTCCGTGGGAATATCCCCCCACGAGCATTGCCCTCTCCATAAATGCCATGGACACAATATTGAGAACTGTTTCTATCTAAGGAGCCTAGTGAATGAACTCATGAAAGAGGGAAAGTTGGCTCAATTTCGTGGGGGATCATGGACCCTTAATACGAATTCGTACACACAAGGGACGCAATAAATACACCAATGAGTGATCAGATGAGAATTCAACTCCATCAGGGAAAAATTCCCCATGGACCATAATGAAGGACGAATTTCCATGGACACCCATGTTGGGGCAAATTTCAGGACCCCAATACGGACAAGAGCAAGTTCCAAGAACAAAGTAGTACCCTTTGCAATTCTCAAAATGTAAAACTTCTGTGTAATGGAATAAAGTTCATCAAGTTATTCAAGAGTTGAATGTCGTACCTCTACCATGTGTTGACTCCATTTCTCAAGTTGATCCTACGCGGATCCATTCACACGCGATGTCGATTCAGTGTTGAACTCAAGTCCTTAAGGGGACGGCTGCCCACGCAGTGTCACTTATCGTGGTTGGCATCCGTGGAGACAAAGCTGATCCTACATGGATCCGTTCACGCACGGTGTCGATTCAATGTTGAACTCAAGTTCTTAAGAGGACGGTCGCTTACGGGGTGTCACCTATCATGGTTGGCATCCGTGGAGTTCAAGTTGATCCTACGTGGATATTTTCATGTGTGATGTCGATTCGGCATTAAAGTTGAGTCTTTCAGGCGAAGACCGCCCACATTGTCTCCTACCGTGGTTGGCATCCGTGGAGAAAAATTTGATCCTACACGGATCCATTTAAGCACGATGTCGATTCGGCGTTGAACTCGAGTCCTTTAGGGGACCGCCGCCCACGCGGTGTCGCCTACTGTGATTGACATCCGTGGACACCAAGTTGATCCTACGCGGATCCGTTCAAGCGCGATGTCGATTCGGCGTTGAACTCGAGTCCTTTAGAAGACGGAGGCTTATGCGGTGTCGCCTACCGTGGTTGGCATCCGTGGAGACCAAGTTGATCCTATGCGGATCCGTTAACGCGTGATGTTGATTTGGCGTTAAACTCGAGTCCTTCAGGGGACGGCCGCCCACGCGGTGTCGCCTACCGTGGTTGGCATCCGTGGAAACCAAGTTGATCCTACGCGGATCCGTTCACGCACGATATCGATTCGGCGTTGAACTCGAGTCCTTCAGGGGACGGCCGCCCACACGGTGTCACCTACCGTGGTTAGCATCCATGGAGACTAAGTTGATCATACTCAGATCCCTTCACGCGCGATGTTGATTCAACGTTGAACTCAAGTCCTTTAGGGGACAACTGCCCACACGGTGTTGCCTACCGTGGTTGGCATCCGTGGAGACCAATTAGATCCTACGTGGATCCGTTCAAGCACGATGTCGATTTGGAATTAAACTCAAGTCCTTTAGGGGACCACCGCCCACACGGTTTCGCCTATCATGGTTAACATTCGTGGAAACCAAGTTGATCCTACATGGATCCGTTCATGCGCGATATCGATTCGGTGTTGAACTAAAGTCCTTTAGGGTACGGAAGCACACGGAGTGTCACCTACCGTGGTTGGCATCCGTTGAGATCAAGTTGATCCTACATGGATCCTTCACGTGCGATGCTGATTCGGTGTTAAACTCGTGTCCTTTAGGGGACAACAACCCACGCGGTGTCGCCTACTGTGGTTTGCATCCGTGGAGACCAAGTTGATCCTATGTGGATCCGTTAACGTGCAATGTCGATTCGGTGTTGAACAAGAGTCCTTCAGGGGACCGCCGCCAAAGCGGTGTCACCTACTGTTGTTGGCATCCGTAGAAACCAAGTTGATCATACGCGGATTCGTTCACACGTGATGTCAATTAAGCGTTGAACTCGAATCCTTCAGGGGATCGCAGCCCATGCGGTGTCGCCTACCGTGGTTGACATCCATGGAGACCAAGTTGATCCTACGCGGATCCGTTCACGCGCGATGTCGATTCAGCGTTGAACTCAATTCCTTCAGGGGATGGCCGCCCACACGGTGTCGCCTACCGTGGTTGGCATCCGTTAAGACCAAGTTGATACTACATGGATCTGTTAACGCGCGATGTCGATTCGGCATCAAACTCGAGTCCTTTAAGGGACCGGCGCCCACGCGGTGTCGCTTACCGTGGTTGGCATCCATGGACACCAAGTTGATCCTACGCGGATCTGTTCAAGCGCGATGTCGATTCTGCATTGAACTTGAGTTCTTCAAGGGACGACCGCCCACGCGGTGTCACCTACCATGGTTGGCATCCATGGAGATCAAGTTGATCCTACGTGGATGCGTTCACGCGCGATGTCGATTCGGTGTTGAACGAGGTATCACCTACCGTGGTTGGCATCTATGGAGACCAAGTTGATCCTACACGGATCCGTTCACGCGCAATGTCGATTCGGTGTTGAAGTCGAGTCCTTCAGGGGATGGCAGCCCACGCGGTGTCACCTACCGTGGTTGGCATCCGTGGAGACCAAGTTGATCATACGTGGATCCGTTAACGCGCGATGTCAATTCGGTGTTGAACTAGAGTCCTTCAGGGTTCAGCCGCCAACGCGGTGTCGTCTACCATGGTTGGCATCTGTGGATACCAAGTTGATCATACGCGGATCCTTTCACGTGCGTTGTCGATTCGGCGTTGAACTCGAGTCCTTCAGGGGATGGCAGCCCACGCAGTGTCGCCTACCGTGGTTGACATTCGTGGAGACTAAGTTGATCCTACGCGGATCCGGTCACACGCGATGTTGATTTAGCGTTGAACTCGAGTCCTTCAGGAGACGACCGCCTACACGATGTTGCCTATCCTAGTTGGCATCCGTGGAGACCAAGTTGATCTTACGTGGATCTGTTCACGTACGATGTTGATTCGGTGTTGAACTAGAGTCCTTCAGGGGACGGCCGCACACGAAGTGTCGCCTACCATGGTTGGCATCCGTGGAGACCAAGTTGATCCTACGCGGATCCGTTCACTCGTGATGTCGATTCGGCGTTGAACTCGAGTCCTTCAAGGGATGGCAACCCCCACGGTGTCGCCTACTGTGGTTGACATCCATGGAGACCAAGTTAATCCTACGCGGATCCGTTAACACACGATGTTGATTCAGCGTTGAACTTGAGTCGTTTAGGGGACGACCACCAACACGGTGTCGCCTACCATGGTTGTCATATGTGGAGACCAAGTTGATCCTACGCGGATTCATTCACGCAAGATGTCGATTCGGTGATGAACTCAAGTCCTTCATGGGACGACCGCCCACACGGTGTTGCCTATCATGGTTGACATCCGTGGAGACAAAGTTGATCGTACGTGGATCCGTTCACTTGCGATGTTTATTCGACGTTGAACTCGAGTTCTTTGGGGGATGGCCATCCACGCGGTGTCTAGTGCGACTCTGGCTAGTATACCGTTGTCGTCAAGTAGTAAAGGACTGTGAAGTCCGGATATCGATCCTTAGAGACTCGGTAGGTAGTAAAGAAACTAGAATATGAAGTTCTAACTAAGAAATCAATAAAGGTTTAATCTGGGAGAGAGGTTTAACAGAAGATAGGCAAAGCATTTAAAATAACAATCAAATAAACAAGCAACCAAGTAACACAAGAGATGGTTTGGGATGCACTTTTGTTTTATGAAACTACTAAAGATTAATTACAATGCAATGGTGTTGTAGTATCAAGTTGCCCAAGTCATCAAGTACACTCAATTGTTCCATGGATTGAATCCAAATGAGACTTAGGGTAAATGCATTGGCTATCGCCAATGCAATTGCACTCCTAGGCATACTACTGCAAAGGAAATACATATACCCTAGCTTTAGGCCTAACCTTAAAGGGCGATTAAATTGCTTGAGTAGGATTACACTCAAACTCATTAACCCAAGTGATAA
>JAYMTK010004908.1:0-10698 GCA_036897405.1 Pelargonium myrrhifolium | reverse complement strand
TATCAGTTGCACTAATAAAGTGACGACACCTCATTTAAAATCATGGATCCAGACGGGTCGCTCTGCTCTCACAAATTCATTTGGGTGAATATAAGTGAAATTTAACGAGGTGTCATCACTTCATTGACTTATTTACGTTGCAACAGATATAAAGTTATATAAATCAACTGATACACATTTTACTTTTTTTTTCTAATTTGCACAATAATTTACCTTCGAGTAATAAAATTTTCCAATACAAAAAAAATGTAATGCCTTAATTATCATACTTAATTACTCAATATCATTTTACGTAAAAAAATTCCGACAGCATGAAAGAAATATGACCGTTGGATGGAATCCAGTCGTTTTCGAATTATTGTTATTTAACTGAGACAACAGCTCAATTAAATTCTCAACCACACCGTGTTGGAATCGGATACTAAAGTTAATGGTTTCACACAGAAAACGTAAACCCCAAAACCCTCACTGCGAAGCAACCAGTTTCGCTATCTCTAAGATGCTCAGAATTAAACAAATAAGAAGTAAAGAAGGATCGATAACTTGGGTTCATTAATAATGGCGAAGCGTGCTGCAGAGGAGCAGATAACGAAGGAGTCTGTGGCGGAAGAGGAAGCTCACCCATATGCGTTTCATGTTTCTGGACCTCGCAATGTCTGTTCTCCCAATTGGAGAGACCTTATCAGCTCCAGTTGGTCAGTACCCATTTCGTTTTTGCTCTCTTTCCATGGATTTTGATCTGTTCAGGGTCCTCTTTGTGTTGAAATGTTGTGAAATTCTTTGAGTTTGTGATTGACCCATTTGCTACTAAGTTGACTCTAGTTCGAAAAAATGGGACCTTTTCATGTGGGTTTCATAAATGGATCATTGAAGATCTAGCAAAATTTAGAATTGGGATTTGGGTGATAAATTTGAAATGTTGTGAAATTCTTTGAGTTTGTGATTGACCCATTTGCTACCAAGTTGACTCTAGTTCGAAAAAATGGAACCTTTTCATGTGGGTTTCATAAGGATCATTGAGGATCTAGCAAAATTTAGAATTGGGATTTGGGTGATAAATTTGTGGATTTGTGTTGAAATGTTGTGAATTTTTTGAGTTTGTGATTAACCCATTTGCTACCAAGTTCACTGTAGTTCGGAAAATGGAAAGTTTTCATGTGGGTTTTAATGGATCATTGAGGATCTAGCAGAATTTAGAATTCGGATTTGGGTGATAAATTTGTGAATTTGTGCTGGAAATCAATGACATAGTAACTGAGATCTGTATCAGGGTAAATTTATAGTGATTTTGTCTCTGTGTTTCTTGTTTTGGAGAGGTGAGTAACTGGTTCATTAATTATAGTACTTTTGTTACCATATAATGTGTCTTTGGGATGTAGAGAAAGATTTAGATCTCCACTTGTTATTAGGAGTTTCTTTGTCTATGGTTTTGTTTTGTCAACTCTTTCATTATTTGCTCCCCAAATGCTAAAGTTTTCAGTTTTGGTAACTTCCCATCTGCCTGTGGCTTGTTGTATTCATTAGATTTTCTGCATTAATTGTGTTTGGAGTATATATATATATATATATATATATATATATATATGCTGGATAATTTTTTAGTGGATCTAAAATCTGATTTCAAAGTGTAAATAAAATCTAAATTTCTAGTTTTCCAAATAAAAGGTTTTAGGTTTTGGTAAACAGTTGGCTCAGTGTTAAAAGTTTAAACATATTGATGGATGGAACTTAAATTCAATCATCTTGGACATCAAAACTTGGAACAATTGATCGTAGCTTGCACCTTAGCATTCCTTCTCTCATTTCATCCATTTTTTTGAGTTTCAAACTCTGAGATATGCACATGAAAGCACAAGCAAAACATGAATCCTAGTGGAAGCAAAGATACTGCTTTTACCCAAATTAGTGACTGGATGATCCAGCGAGAGATGAATCTTGTTTAACTCTTAATCCGGAAAAGGCGATCTTAGGAACCTGAAACATGCAGGAGGATTTTTTTATTTTTTATTTATTTTTTATAATCAGCAAGCATAACAACCGAAGCTCGAACCTAACATGCAGGAGGATCAAGAGGGAATTTTTTTATTCTCCAACTCATTTTATAGTTCCCTATTCAACTAATCTGTTTCAACCATCGAAGAAATATATTTTCTTTGGCAGATATTTTCTCTTTAACCAATTGATGTGTTGCCAAGTCTAAGAGAGCCAATAGAAAATTTTCTCTGATGCTCAACATGGGAACTATCTCAGTTGCATTAGTACTGATAAGTAGTTTCATATACCACGTTTAAAATTTGCATTTGATTTCTTTTGTAATTTCTGATGTTTTGATTAATAACAGTTCTAGTTTCTGTCCCTGTGGATGACTTGCATTATTCAGGAAGGACGGGAACTACAAAAGAACAGTGATCGCCTGCTTCATACAAGCCGTGTACTTGCTTGAACTTGACCGGCAAGAGAGCAGAACTGAGGAAAATGCCCTAGCTCCAAAATGGTGGATTCCATTCAAGTACAAGCTAGCAAATACCCTGATTGATGAAAGAGATGGATCCATATTTGGTGCAATACTAGAATGGGACCGATCAGCCGCTTTGGCTGACTTAGTACTAGTGAGGCCCCGTGGCGCACCAAGAGCCGTTTTAGCACTTAGAGGAACACTACTGAAAAGTCCAACAATCCGAAGAGATGTTGAGGATGACCTCCGTTTCCTAACTTGGGAAAGTTTAAAAGGTTCGGTGAGATTCAACATAGCTCTCGAGGCACTAAAAATGGTTGCAGAAAGATATGGAAGCTGCAATGTATGTATTGCTGGTCATTCCTTGGGAGCTGGATTTGCTCTCCAAGTGGGAAAAACATTAGCAAAAGAAGGATTATTCATTGAGACCCATTTGTTCAATCCACCTTCCGTTTCACTCGCAATGAGCTTGCGGAATATTGGGGAAAAGGCTGGTTTTGCGTGGAAGAAGCTTAAATCAATGCTTCCATCAAGTAGTGGAACTGAGGCCGGCAATGATGAGGAGTCAGAGAAGTCTACTAGTTTCGGATTAACGAGTTGGATACCTCGATTTTATGGAGACAATAGTACGGGTTTGGGATTGAGAAAGTGGGTTCCTCATTTGTATGTGAATAATAGTGACTATATCTGTTGCTCCTACACTGAACCTGGTGGAAAAGAAGAAAACAATGCTGTGAAAGAGAAGGCAAATCCCTCAAATGGGCAAGCTGCAGCCAAGCTTTTTGTGCTGTCAAAGGGAAAACAGAAGTTTCTTGAGGCTCATGGGTTAGAGCAATGGTGGTCTGATGATTTGCAACTTCAGATGGCTCTCAACAACAGCAAACTCATGAGCAGACAACTCAGGTCCTTGCATAGTCTCCCAGCACCGCAGCGAACACCGAGCAAGATTTGATAGCAGAATTTGCTAAATAACTCATTTTCACATCAGGTTATTGCTTGAAAAATCCATTGCAGTGAGAATTCAAGTCATTTACCCTCTAGAATTGGTTTGTAAGTAAACACCAAAGTGAGGCTATGATGTTGTTATGTAAAAGTCTCTATTCAATGTAACTATAAACTGTTTACGTACTATGACACCAAAATCACATTCTTTAAACTCTCTACACAACTCAAAACGTTGAGAGTCTCGTGTACTGTGTCGCTCTTTTTAAGTTAGAAATAGATCATAAGTAGTTAGCTTTACACAGTTATAAATATAGCTATGCACCAAAAATTTATAATGAATCAACAGTGTATAGATATATATTGGCTATTTGTACAAAACTACTCATGTATTTACACATACACACACACACATATATATTTCCCCTTGAATTTTCTGTACACACACATATATATGTTAATACTGTTTTAGCAAGGAGAACAAAATTTTATATATATTAGCCTGAAAAGCCATAATCATATATGCTGACCTCCTGTCCAATCTGTGCAAAACCATTGCAGAAACTTGGAGAAGGCTCCACAGCATCAAACAACCATGACTGATCAACACTTTGGTATGCAAACAGATCATTTATCATCGACGAGACATCAAAAAACGCATCATCCAAATGGCTCGTGTCGTTGTTTGTTTGCACCAAGTGATCTTCAGCAAAAGAAGGATAGTTACTGCTCCATTCTGATGAATCAATGGATGCATCCATAGATATTGTTGCTTCTTGGACAGGTTCTTGACCATGATCACCACCATCATCTTCAAGAACTATGATTGGGGCATGCTCGATTCGTTCTTCGGGTTCTTTTGTATGATCTTGATCATGAGAATATGGGATTGCTGAAGTGGTTGGTGTGGTGTTGCCATGGCCAGTTAGCTCTTGCACAAGCCTCTTGAAGTTTGATTTGTCTATGATGTAGACCTTGGGCTTCAAGACTTTTATCAAAGTGTTGAGATGCTTGTTCTTTTCATTGTTGGGTATTTTAAGGGAAGATTGACTCACTTTCTTCACCATTTTCTGAGGTTTCAGCTTTGAAATTACCAACATGAGCGGAGGATACTAGGACCTTTAAATAAGTATATCAACTATAAGAGTGCAACAAAGTAGATATGCATGAGGGTTTGTGGGAATTGATTGAAAAAATAGTCACAAGAACCAAGCAAAGAGGCTGAAAATGATGTTGGTGGTGCCACCTACCCATATACTTTTAGTCTTTGTTTAGTTATATGGATAACCGGTTAATTCAACAAGTAAACGTATCTTTTTTAAGTCTTGACGATTTCTTATGTTTAAGATCTCCAGCTTAATATTAATAGCGTGTACTGATGGTGAATCAAACATAAATGTTGTGAGATTAACATATATGAATATAAGTAACGAGAGAATTCAAAATCAAACATGTCATGAACGCTTTTGTAATAATGTTATAGTAGTTTGCGTTCATACTATTTTTTTTTCTCTCACAGATAAAACTTAATTTTTAGGAGTTGGCATTTGATGGTTATTAACTTGTGAGTTGTGACAATTTGCACGCTATCTACCGCTTTCAGACTATGACACGGTAGAGAATGCTAAGATTTGTAACCATATGAAAGGTGTAGGTATGTTTCTAATGAATAAAAATAACATATAAATGACAAAAAATTGTGTGAATTTTATATACTATTTGGGTTGAACAACATTGAAGGCACGTAGCCAACTATTCACGGGCTCGTCTTCTTCTACATGTTGTGTTTTTAGTTACATCCATGTTGAGAGTGACACAACAAATTGTATGCAAATTTAACAAAATACACTTCCAGTGTCTCACAATTTTGAGGTAATAGATTCAAATTCAGAATTCTACCTTCTCCATAAGTAAGTCGGAAAGAAGAGCGAGTCATATAAATGACTTTTTGCGTCGTGAATACAGTATTTTTGCAAAAACAGAAATGCATATAAACAAATCTTCCCAATCTTTCTTGTCTTCCGATATCTTTTGTTTTCGTTATTTTTAATCACAAAAGTTTATTGTGAATAGGGTTTCAAGAAAATGCCATAAAACAAGCACATATCAACGTGTTACGCCCGCATCAAACATGACACCAAAATCTGAAGTTTTGGCATTGGGCTGTCTCTCATGTCAATGACACCAACTCAATAGAGACACACTATTTTAACTGCTACAGACAACCTTGTCAATTTTATGACAACTTTCAATGATCAGAAATATATGTATCTATTCATATAATAATATGGTTTTATTTGGCTTATGAATCAATCAATTGTAGCCAATCATGAATCTGAACTTGAAGATACTTGAAACAGACTTTAAATTCACCAGCTCACATGATTGACTTTTCGTATCCAATTTCATTCATGAATTCACATCTTTACATAAGCTCAGATAATCATGGCTCACGAGTCCTGGAATTAGCATACACTCATGCAATCAAGCCAATATCAGAATTGCAGCAACTCATATTTATAGTAACAACTCCAATTCAAAACTTCAAAATGACTATCCATTAAGAATAAATTGAATGATACACAAAAAACTCTGTTCTACACATCTTATTCAAAATATAAGATCATATACCTCAAAGTTGGCGGTTGAATTCGCATAGCTCCTTGTACCATCCCATCAGTGATGCTAGTGTGGTTTGAAAATAAATGCAGCTTGAGCTATACGGGATCACTACGACTTCTGGGAAGGAGATTTTTCCATCAAAGATGATCCCAGTTGAAACATAAGAGGATATACAGGACTGAACTCCTTGTCTCCTCTTGCCCTCACCTTTGCGGCATAATCATCTAGTGTTGCTTTTATACCTTTCCAAATCTGATCCTCCCCTTGCGAGTCTAGCCACAATGAGTACTGCAGCGGTGTAAGTTTGTTCCTTTGCAGAGGTGAGAGCAACTCTTCAGGGCCTCGAGAGTAAAGATGATGAAGAATGACACTTGGGGGCAGATCTTGAAGAAGAGGAGATTCACCCAGTTGAGATATTTCCAAGAAAATAAGAGGCCGAAATGCTCGAAGGGCTCGGTATGGTGCACCAAGTTGTTCAACTGGGAACAAGCTTTGGCCCACTGCTAACTCGAGCTCAGCCATGTCCCTGGCCATCCTGAGCTTGCCTGATTCTGAAAGAGGTCTTACAAGAGAAGCGTGTCGAATAAAGAAGATTAGAACACGTGAAGCCATGCTTCTAACAAGCCTGGTGCATATGGTTTCTGTCCCTGCATTCATAGCGTTTGTTGAAGGCAACAGCCTTGATAAGAACTCGCTTCGAAAGTGAAGAATGCACTTTTGCAACTCCTCCATGTAAGGTGATGAATTGTTGTCCATAGCAGCATCCATGCCAAGCACACTAAAGTTCTGTTCATGAATTTGCAAGATGCAAGACTCAAGACGGTCAAGCATTGCTTGGAATAGTGGCGTCACTGCATCACAAGCAACCCCATAAATTGCACCAAGTGATGGCGAAAGCACGTCTGCAGCAATAGAGGGCAGTCCTGAGATCATTGCTGATATGCGTGTGTGAATTTCTTGAAGATGCTGGCATAACATGAAGTTCTTGATCTGGGCTGGAGTTGCAGGACCTATGACTTGTCTTGCTTCTGGACCAGTAGATATCTACATTTATGACTGACTTAGTTCATGGACAAAATTCAAATTTAACAATCCCAAGCGAGTGCATTCAAGAAGAACAATAGCTTTCTTCGAGTAATTCAAAAATATATTACTTGTCAGAATAGGTTTGGCATGACTATGAAGTATGAATGACTTTAAGGAAACCTTCAATAAAAATATATACATGTATGTTGCAGTAATTTGATCGAAGCAATATAAAAACAATTAGAGGACTACACAATCTACCAAAACAAATTACCCTATCCCCTGATTCCCAACTGTTTCACCCCAATAATAATAACTTCTAAAACAGAAATAAAAGCAAAATGAATTGACACCACAGATCATAGAGCAAGTGTTCATGCCGATAATTTTTCAGTGTTTCTCCTGCAAATTCAATAGTTTTGGGATGGGAGAGAGAAAAAGGAGAAATGGTAATATGGGATAGGATGATTGGTTTCCCGATAATCGATAAAGAAATAAAAACTACAGTACTAACTAGTAAGGCAGAACATTTTTAGTGTGAATCAAAGCTAAAACTGCACTCCTAAAACAATAAAGTAAACTCAGCACTTTCCATACCATAATATTAGGTAAAAATACTACCACAGTTGCATAAGCAAAGAATTATTTAGAGTTTTAGACAAGTAATTAAGGTAAAACTCCAATTAGGGCAGACATGAATCTTGTTATTGTGTAACAGATGAGTCCAGAAGAACTAAGATTACCTGGTATTCAGCTCTTTCAGCAAGCAGAAGCAAAACCTTGCCGATTTCACGCAACACAAGAAGAGTTAAGCGCCCATCCAGCTGAACAGCTTCAATCTCTTCATGAATCCGTGATATGATTCTTGATATATGCTCTTTGGATGGTACACTTCCACGGTTGGATACAGGGAACACTGTATTCACAAGATCTGACAGTCGACTTAAGCAGAGGGTCAAAAATGCTGTTTGGAATATTTCAATAGCTGTAACCATTTGATCTTTTCCTTCTGAACTAATAGCAGGCAAAACCCCTTTAACATCTGTGTCTCGTGAAATTCTCTCAAGAAAATTTTCTATCATTGCAAAGAGCTTTGGGTACCCCATTGTAAATATCTCTTTGACAAAGCTTGACGCAGTGAAAGCCGACTTCATTTGGTTTGAAAAAGCTTTCACTAGTGCATCCCAAACTCGATCTGTTAGCATGGGATCACCCTCCTGAGAAATTAACAGCTGAGTGTAAGCTAAACAAAGAAAGGAAGTATTCCTAGAATTATAGGAAACCGACATAATAATCAAAGGAACTCAGATCATTGGCATATCAAACTATAGAGCAAAAAAATGTTTAGTCTAAGTTATAGAGGAATGCAAATCAACGATGCCCCGGAATATCTCAATTGTTAGAAACCAACATAAGAAAAAAAAAAAAAAAAAAGGCAGCCCAATGCACTAGGCTCCCAAGGGTCATTTCATATACGCACTATGCAGCCTTATCCCTATTTTTGCAGAGAGGCTATTTCCCTATTAATAGGGAAAATATATTAACATATTATAGTTTGAAAATTAACAGGACAAATGTATAGTGATAATCCTATCTAAGCAGAATAACATAATATGACAAGGTTCAGCTATACTGAAAGGAAATCCCTAAAAAGACCTCAACTTTCCATATGTTTTTTTTTATCAGTTGAGCAAAACAGGGTACTTAGCCAAATCTCACTTCCTGACTTCTCTCAGATATGAAGGACCACAACCTATATATCGTGATTGTTGAGCCAAAGGCAACTGAGAGGTAAAGCAACATGAATGATCCAGGATCTGCAATATTATCTTCCTTAATATGAAAAGACTAATATCACCATATTTCCAAAACCCTTTCAATACTTCCCAAATATCTGACCCCTATCAGTCAATCTGACAACAAATATAATTTTCCTATGCTTCAGCAACAAAGAAACTAACTAGAATAGTGTCGCCTGATTAAATGTGAGGGAATAGGGTACCAAATAAAAAATTACTCTAATTGATTCCTTGCCAAGAGATCGACACAATTAAATGTACACACCAAACTCTATAATGGATCAGACTGTCATCGACTTATTTTAACATCAATGATGCCCCCTCATCTCCTCTCCTCTCTTTTTTCTCAAGTCGATGGCCTTACTAAGGATAATCGACATCATTTACCAAATCTCTGTACCTTATTAACTTCCTTAAAGAAAGAGCAAATATTTAGGTTTGTTTCTATAAGATGAACATACAGAATGCTATAAACTTTAATTCCAACACCAAAGTGTGCAGGATTAGGTTCCAAAACTTAAGAATGAAGGCAACTATGATAATCAATGACATTGGTGGAGACCAGTTTTGTTAGGAAATCAGTGGTTATCTTAATTAAAAAGCAACTATGCACTTTGAACTATAAGTTCTAACTTTCAGATCATATATAAGCATTCCATTTTCTTAACTAAATCAAGTATATGCAATGAAGTGTAGCATTTCAACACAACACCATTTCATATAATCATTCTACACACGAAAAAAGCTCACATCACTACATCAAACATATTCATCATATAATTGGGCAAAAGTTTAATCTTTTTTAAGTTCCAAATACTCAGTTTAATATAAATTTCAACCTTCATTCTTATAAAATATATAGCAATTAACTGATATGGGGGACTGGTTTCTACTACTCACAAGTATACAAGCAACTGCAGATTAACAAAGCAGACAATTTAACCTACAAGATTCCAATCCTCACCTGTAAAACCTCGTCAAGCAGCAATACATGAGTAAATGGATCTCTTTTCTTTGACAGCACCCTCTGCAAGTGCCAAACTGCAACCACAACAGAATGCAACTGATCCATACAAGTTCCCATCCTCTGCCACAAACCTTCCCTTGCTTTCACTCCTCCCCCAATCTGTGGCGTCCCGCTCCCCCTTATCCCTCCAGGCCCAAACCCCCCTCCTGGTGCCCCCGATATGGCTTTCATATCCAGTGCCACACTGACACTCTTCACAGCCATACCCTTATACTTGTTCACCAATTGCTCCACAGTCAATTTCAATTCACCAAGATTATAGAACACTTGTAAACCAGTCCCTACCTCAGCCTGATTCAGTCCCTCCATTCCTCTCTCCAACACTTTCATAGCTTCACTTCTCAATTTATCCCCAATTTCCTTAACCCAATTGAGCTCCTCATCAATCACATCAATACCCACAAGCTCATATTCATTGCACAAGCTCAGAATCTCGCAATGCAGCTGTGCCGCTTTCGTGAGATCAAGCTTCTCAGGGTCATTGCTGCAACTAGCAATCAGATCGCGGAGCTTCTTTGACACCCTAAGGGCCCGAATCGCGTGCTGGAGGAGCTCCGTGGTTCGGTGGAGATTGGAGAGCTGGACGGTCTTGGTTTTGATCGACTTGTAAGGATCGGAGAGCTCGGATCTGACGTGGCGGACGGAGGATTGGAGGGAGGAAACGGCGGATCGGACGGTGGAGAGGGCGTGCTCGGCTTGCTTGAGGGAGGAGAGCTGGGAGAGGAGGTCGGTGTGGCGGGAGAGGACCTCATTTCGGAGCTGAGAGTCGAGGAGGCGGATGGCTTGGTGGAGCTTCTCGGCGGTGGAGGCGGGGGAGCCGGAGGAGA
>JAYMTK010004907.1:0-10699 GCA_036897405.1 Pelargonium myrrhifolium | reverse complement strand
TAACTGAACATTTCAATCAGCATCAAGAAACCTAGAATGAATATGATGGGAGGTTCTGTTGTCAACGTTTGGTTCTGCAGTGGCTTGCTCTTAAGACCCCACTAGGAGGTGCTGTGAGAACAATCTTGCAATGCCCATAGAGCCAATAAGAATATCTAAGGACACTCCCCAACCTCGACCTTGCTCGAAACAGCCCTTTCACTTCAAAAATGGCTCCGTTTCCGGCCATTTGCTTCTGAAGCCTCAGGCTCTCTTTTATAGGAAGCCGAACTTGGCTCGAAACCATATGTATTGTCTGGAACTTGGAGTTCAACTTTTCTGCGGAGAAGGGCTCAATGTACTGTGTAGCAATGAGGGTGTTTCCGTAGTAAAGATCAATGATCATATAAGTGAAGTCCACACCCACTTTCTTGTTTGGATTGGTGAAATTTGCCAGCACTGTGAGATCAGCATTCAGGAGGTAGCCCATGTCAAGGTAGGCTGCATTGAGAGTGGCACTCGAGACGTCGAACCGGGGGCTACGGGGCCGGAAAATGAGGTACACTATGAGGACTATGAGGCCTCCGAGGATGATGATGATCCAAAAGATTACGCAGAAAACTGCAGCGAACCAAGTTAGGGGCTTTGTTTTCCGGCTGGATGGCACCCATAGGCCCGAGCCATGTTGATGACGCTGCGGTGTAGAACCTTGCGAATGGCGTCCTTGGCGATGAGGCTGCTCAGCCCGTGCGCCAGTGCCAAGCGGCTGGAAGTGGCGTCCTCCTTCACGCTTAGGTCGCTGCTCCTCGGGCGTGGTGCCGCCATAGGGCCCGGGCTGGGAGTGGCGTCCTCCTTCGCGCTTTGGTTGCTGCTCCTCGGGCGTTGTGCCGCCATGGGGCCGGGAATGGGACCCATGATGCTCTGGTATCAGAACTGGCGCGGCACCATAGGGCTTGGCACGGGGGGCTTTACGCTCTTTACGCTTAGGTTGTTGCGACTGTGGATCATATGGACGGGTACCTTGACTTGGACGCTGAGTTCCTGGCGACCAACGAGTGTGCGGTTGGGAATGCTGGTCTTCGGGTGGGTGTGGGATTACCGGGGGAACTAGACCATGTTGCTGGGGGTGTTGGCCTTGATGCTCTGGCTCTGGCACAAACTGGACATGCGGCCGGGAATGGGGATTTTGGTCTTCAACCTGTGACTGTGGCCTCCTCTGATCGTGAGGCCAAGGCGGTTGTCGGGCATCATCTGGACGCTGTTGTTGTCTGATAAAATGAGGGTTGGTTTCATGGTGCAGGGACATGGTAGGTTGAGCAGAAGATGGGGACGAGAAATGACCAAGAGCTTCCAAACAGAATAAGAAGATTGTATGGGAAATAAGGAAAAGAATGACTTCATGAGAACTTCAAGCATGTTTCATTTAGGGGAAAAGAATCTCAACACAAGCTACGTAAAGGAGGCAGGTAATCTTTATTGACAACTTTAAAAAGAAAAAACTTGGCCTATGTAGCATGTATAAACCAAAATGGTCCAAGCAGAATAACAACACATTATGCCCTCGAAAGTAACGAAAACCAGAAGGAATCATCTTCATTATGGCAAAATTCCGAATTCATTTTGTTCTTTAGTTTAGAGCAAATGAGCGAATAATAATGAAAAAGGGATACATAAAAAGTTGAAGGGACAGACCAGTGGCTTTAACTGGTCCTGTAGCGGTTGTGCGACTGGTGAATACATTGTTAGTATTCTTTGTGGTGAGAAGCTGTCTTGATACGCCGGCGAAGAATTTCAATCATCATCTTCAGGATATGGAATTATCACCCCCCCAAATAGACAATCATCTGGGATTTAGTGACTGCACCGGCACATTGACAGGCCTCATTCCTTCATAATTCCTGTTGTTCTAAACGATCTGGTCAAAATTTAAGCACTACTTAAATATCAATACCTAAAAAGATTTAGAAGGTACGTTTGATTAGACAGGCGAGAACGTCTTCTTTTCACATATGTGTGAGAAGGAAATACCTCCAAATCTGAATTTCATGCTTAACCAACTCTCTTGTCAGAACCCAGGTGTCCAACCTCTGGTGGTTCTGGCCAATATAACGGAGGCCTTGGAGCGATGCCTACAATAACCAAATGGTAAACTTTTGTTAGGTAATTTGACGTCTTGATGAGATATGCGTTCAAAATTATCACATACAAAAAAGATCTTTTGAATATTAAGACTGTCTCACCATCAACAAAGAATAAGAAACCAGATTCTTAACCTAACAAAATGACATTTCCCAGAATATCAAAAGATACTATTTATAAAAATAAAATAAAAAAGGTAGAAACTATTGTGCTTATTATATGAGCTGACTGTAGGTTAGAGATCCTATAACACAAGCAATAACCCACTTTATCAACTTCCCAGATCTAGCACCAAAGATTCAGCTACAGTCAAAAGTTATTTATTGCTCCATTTTATCCCAAAGACCAGCTATTAATTTATTATACAGTAGTATAATACCAAGGAAGTTGTAACAATTTATTCAAGATGGGATCCTTTTACTGTAATTTCTCTAGTACAAATATTTTATTAATCTCTGAATTTCTTTAACATGAAATCTTCTCAAATTAAGATTTAAGAGAGTCTCCTTGAGCACATCAAAGGAACAAGACAGGCATAGCCATTCAGTCCCCTTAAGCACGCAATGGTTAGTTATAACAATTATATCTTCCTGGCCAGACTTAAAATTTTTAGAATCCCAGCCAGTTAAATAGGTTTTAAACCTATTCGTCCAGAAGGCTACCCTTGTAGTTTCCCTTTTCTTTATACCACATGTCATACATTACAAGCAGAAAACTTTAAATGGATAATAAATTATTTTATAAGTTAAAAGTTTCAAGAAAAGCTGTGAGCTCACACCTGAGTGCCCTTCCATTCCCAATTTGGTAGGAAGTAAAGCAAGGCAGCAACAAGATATGTTTGGCATTGTGAATTTCCAGACAATGCTTACTTCCAAATTCAGGCTCTGCAGCTGATTAGTAACACCAAAACCACAAACTCCAACCTGAAATACCATGAATATGATTAAAACGTAAAAAGAAGTGGATGGTGCAAGTGAAGATGTTGAAAGTTTTTCGTTGGCCAAGCATTGTTAGACAATGATGTTATAAATACACATGATTGTCCTCATAACCATCTATGTAAGTAATACAGATGCATTTAGTCAGCATTCTCTTCTTCTTCTTTTTTAATCTGGAATAGAAGCTCAACTGGCCAAGCTACACACAACAGAGGTAGCTCTCTCCTTTCTCATAATCCCTCCCCACCCCAACTCACCCAACGTGATTCGGACCCACATCCTCTACTAGAGAAGTGTTTGAACCATTGTCCCATTGGCTTAAATGCAGTATGAGCAGTGTTTTAGCTGGAGAAAAATCCATAGCTTCAAATACATCGGTACTAGAGACCAAATCTTCACTATATTTGCATATAAACACAGTGCACAGATCTCCTAAGAGTATGCCAATGGTCGCATCATAAAAAAGTTCAATCAAAAGTCCAGCTGCCAATGGTCGCATCATAAAAAAGTTCAATCAAAAGTCCAGCCTAAGACATGCCCAGTCACTTTTGTGTCATGAGACTGTTTTTGCAGTACATGATTCAATGAAGTTCACATAAACCTTAAGCAGCGTACCCACAGTGACAGAAAGAAGAAGAAATTTGAGACCAAATTGCTACTACAACAAGCTAGATTAATCCTAGAACATAGATAGTAATGAGTTTAAGGCAAAATGTCTCCTAAACCATGTCATTCTTTTAGCTATAACAAGGTCATTGAACTATTTTGTTAGTGGCACGACACGTGGAAGTTTGTATAAAAAAGGCAGCACCCACCCAAACATACACACATCAATCACCCAAATGACACTATTCAAGAAAGCTAAAAGAGTATTGAGATATGAGACCAAACTGCTCCTAAAACATGATTCTTCTAACTAGAAAATAGTCATTGAACCTATTAAATTTATGACTTTACTGATTCTTGAATTTCCTCCCTGATGATTCTTGCTTGATCTCTTCTTTTATTATTGATATCATCAATTGAACTTTACCATGTACTTAACTATTTATAAGCTACAATAGGGTCCTACTCCAATTTGATAAACAATACTCTCTCCGTCCTAAAATCAGGCTCCATTTTCTCTATATAAAAATTGTCCCAAAACAAGTGTCCACTTTTTTTTGGGTAGCAAGTTATGCATGAATTACCAACGATATCCCTAAAATCTATTAGCCAGAATCCCTTGAATTTGTTATAACAAGAGCACAAGGGATGAGGATATAAGGGGGAAAGTCCTATCCTAACCAACTTATCCTTAATTTTTACAAAAATGGAAAACTCATTTTGGGATAGAGCGAGTGATAAATATGAATATAATACTAACCTAAGTCAAACTATATCTATAACTTGTTCTAATTTAAATAGAACTAATATATTTACCACTGTCCCTCAATCCGAAGCTATAAATTAAACGAATGCCAGAGCTAGAATATATTTCTTTTTTAACTTCCGGCAGCTGTTAAGAGGCAATCAGAAATGATTTTGACGACACATGATTGTGAAATGTGGTGGTTTAAGAGGCCATTATTGTCAGATGACACCAAAAATAGAGATTGGGGAGGAGGGCAACATGGCATGTGGTGGCAAAGGGCGGGCAGGCGACCACGCTAGTGTCTTAGAATGCAAGTTGGGAAGGGAGTTGTCTGAGCTTTGTCAAAGGCCGAGAAGAAGACCATTAATGCATCACTGACTCACTGTCAGTTTGTCACCACCTAGTACTACTTCCTGACCAAAACCTGGATTTAACATGTCTGATTCATTGCTAGCATGAAAGTTGCTCAAGAAAATGAAAAGTTGAAAGAGAAGAATAGCAACAGTTCAAAAGAAAGGCTAAAACCTTGTTTATGGCGATACTCCCCCTCGCATGCAACCATGGAATTTTGCACGTGTAGGAAGAATTAAAAGAAAACGTGAAAGAATAGAGAAAAAATACATCGGAAAAAAAAATTATCAAAAGAAAGTGAAAGAAAAGATTATTGTAAGTTGTAAAGAGGCGAGCAGCCTAAGGCAGCCGGTGGAATTGTGAAAGTTTTAAGAGACTCAAAGCATAGGATCAATCAAGAGACTCTAATAGACTGATACCATGTGAAATTTGTGACTTTCTTGATTTTTTAATTTCCCTCTTGACGATTCTGGCTTGACCTCTTTTTTATTGTGTTAAGTATAAAATTAATATTGAGTTTTCAATTATCAGTCACAAACTTTTAGTTGAGCAGGTTCTTTACATGGTATCAAAGCCTTGGTGACCAAAAGGTGATGAGTTCGACTCCATAAAGTTAGTATAGTTAAACCACAGGCAGCACCCTCACACACATACAAGCTTATTCACCCAAACAGTGGACCTATTATTAATAGGTGCAGTTGGATGTAGAAATGGCATACCAATGTCAGTGGTTGCAAAGTAACCCTAAGTTATCTTCACCAACATAGAAACACAAAATAGAAAGAAAGAGGCAACATAGAAACACAAATAGAAAGAAAGAGGCGCCTAAGATACAGAGTACATACCAATTTTGATGCTCTCACGGCATTTCAAGAATTACGCATGGCATCAATCAGTGCATCAGAAACAGGTCCATCAAGAGTAAAGCCCTTCTCCATCATCTTATCCCACACCTGACAGGCCAATGAAACCTTCTTTTCTCGCATGAGCCCACCAATTATCAATTTGAAAGTTACCTCATCAGGAAATAGTCCTTTTGTCTGCATTTCCTCGTACAAGTGCATGGCGTCACTCATTCTAGAAGTCTTGCAAAGTGCATCTATGATCGTTTTGTATGAAAAAGCGTCAGGGGTAATTCCTCTGTCTATCATCTCCAAGAAAATTCCATGAGCCATTGCAATTTTTCTACTCTTGCAAAGGTGATTCATGATAGTATGATAAAATATCTGATCAGGTAACAGACCCATCGCTGTCATCTGATCAAGTAGATCCTTTGCTACATCAGACCTACCTTTACTAAGAAAAGTGTCAATAAGAATTGTAAACGTGACCACATCTGGTGCCATTCCCTTGCGGCCCATCTCTTCAAACAGATTGTAAGCCATTTTTAATTTGGAATCCATGCAAAGTGCCGTGATGATGGTATTGTATGAAACAACATCACACAAACCTTGCACCTCCATCGTGTTCACCATCAACATATAAGCCTTATCCAGCTGTTTAGCTTTACAAAGGCCCTTGAGAAGAAGATTGTAGCTACGGACATCTGGCTGTATCCCAATCCGTTCCATCTTTTTAAGTAACTTCTTCGCTTCCTCTAACATAAGGTTGTCACAACAATAATCCAACAACACATTGTATGTAACCAAGTCTGGAATACAACCTGCTTGACCCATCTCTTTCATCTGATCCAGAAGCTTCTTTGCTATATCAGACCTACCTTCATTTAGAAAAGCTTTAATAAGAATTGTAAATGTGACCACATCTGGTGTCATTCCCTTGAGACTCATCTCTTCAAATAGATTGTAACCAGTTCTAAGTTGGAAAGCATTGCATAGCGCTGTTATTATGGTATTGTATGAAACAACATTACACAAACCTTTCTCCTCCATTGTGTTCATGATCAACATATAAGCCCCCTTCAGCTGATTAGCGTTACAGAGGCCCTTGAGAAGAAGATTATAGCTATGGACATCTGGATGGACCCCAGTGCTTTCCATCTCAGTCATGAATTCCTTTGCTTCATCTAACATAGAATTGTCAGAACAATAACCCAACAACACATTGTATATAACCAAGTCTGGATCACAACCATTTGTCCTCATATAAGATAAAACTGTTTTTGCCTTATCTATCCTGTCCACTTGACAATAACCCCTAATCAGTGCCTTATAAAAGGCTGTAGTAAATTCGATTCTACCCATCATTGTACCCAATGTAAGCTCATATGCCATATCAACCTTTCCATCAGCACAGAGCCCAACAGCAAGCGTTGTGCAAGCACAACAGTCCGGACTTAACCCCCTTCCTATCATGTGATGCCAAAATTCAACCGCAGTATCAATCTGCCCCACTTTAAACAGTCTATCAATAACAATAGTATAGGTTACAACATCAGGCTCTCTTCCTTTCTCAGACATTCTCCAAAAAAGCTCTAAAGCCATCTCTGTCCTATTTTCCTGACATAGAAGATTCAAATACATATTAAAAGCCCTAATGTCAGGGACATAGCCAAGCCTATCCATGTCCTGCATGAGCTTCTCTATAAGACTAAGTTTCTTGATTCCACATAAACCCGAAATGAACCTTGAATACGTAAATGGGGTTAAGGAGAAACCTTGCGGGATCATTTGGTGGTAGTAGAGCTCCGCGACGTCGAATCGCGAGTGGCTGACCAATAGGACGATGAATCGATTGTAGTCAATGCCAAAAGCGCGACAATTTGATTGAGTCATTTCGTCGAACACCTTGATGGCATTGTCGATGAGGCCAGCTTTCACGTAGTTTCCGATGCGGGCACGATATATGAGGCGAGGTGTGCCGAGACTGTGATACATAGCAGAAATGTGGGAGCTGAGTAGAATGCATATCAACGAGCTGGGACGGCGAGACCTTGGCTGGAGGAGACAGCTAATGCAGGTCTAGTGCAAACGGAATAAGATGAAGAAGAAGAAGATTGAGGCATAACGAAAACCCTAAAGATGGTTTAAGAAATGGAGATTTCTGGATGCGGCGATGGCGAGGAAGTGGAGAAGAAGGGCCGCGTGAGGTGAGACTCGAGTGTCGCGGCCACGGAGAAAGAGACGCGAGACACTGAGTGAGACCTGAGTGCCCTGGCTCGGTTGAGTTCAAATCAAAGTGACTCGTTCAATAGGTTGATCTATCTGGGGGCCCAAAACTGTGTTGTTTGCAATTTATGGGCTTCTATATTTTTGTATCAGACAAATGGGCTCACAATAGTTTCCTTAATTTGAACTGTTTGACTTTTTTTAGACCCAAATTTGAGATTGAAAATGCACAACTCAAATCCGATTAGTAGGGTTGTAAGTTTTGATTTTTAAGTACAAAATGTACAGTTTTCTTTGTTCTATCTCAAAAATAATGTCTGTTTGGGAACTCCAAATGACCTCCTACTGCTTCCTATATGTCAGGCCAACAATACAGTAGAAGGTGTGGAGTGTTTGTTAAATTTTCTACCTCTCCTCCTTCAACCATGGCCATGCAAGCAAATAGAGGAGAGAGAGTCCAAAAGCTAAAGGAGCCAAATGCTTAATGCAGAGACAATATGAGAGAAGAGAATATTTTTGTTGGACAAATCTATCCCTACATTTTGCTTGGCAATTGACCGTGCCCATCTCTTCTCCATCATCTTCATCATCAATTTGATTATGTATTTGAACCACTGAAGTAGCTTCCTCTTTAATGAACTTCAACTTTAACATCAATGCCTTAATTGTGTAATCAACTCAGTTGTTGCTTTAAATTAAACACGAGACTATCATATTTGAAACACAGGAAAACCACAACCATTTCATTCATCTGTTGGTAATAGCTTAAGAAGAACAGAATTTGGAAGTAGTTTGGAAGTTTATGTTTCTTTGAATAAGATATTCAACCATTGTTAATGTTTTATGTTATTGTTATTACTTGAATTTTTGTTGTTAAAGCATGCTAAACATTGTTCAAATATTGCATAATGTTTATTGTAATGGATGCTATGAATGTATATTTGTTTTTAGAAACTGATCATCCAAACCCAGATTATGAATAGGTCGACCGAAAATATGAATAGACCAACCTTTATTATGAATAAGTCAGCTCATATTATGAATAGGTCGACCCTGAAATCTGGAAATTTTGCGGTAAATAATGTAGTAGCCTAATTTTTGTTTTGTTTATGCGACCCTACCTAGATGGATAAGGAAAATCAAAATTCGTTTAGTTCTCCTCCAACTGACGAACAAAACTACAATGAGATTCAATATCCTACTTGGTTCCCACAAGTTGCGGGTACTTTCAATGACGGGCAACAATACCCAAATAGTTTAGGATTAAAATTTCCCCAGATTTTGATGACTCAGATTCAATATCTCAAACCAAATCAATGGCTACAATTAATTCAGTTTTTAATTCATATTAATTTAAATGTAAGGGCAATTTGGTCTTATCACTTTTTAACAACAACTTTTACACCAAATTTTAACAAACACAATCACTTTTACCACATCCTTTATACCTTATTCTACAATTTATTTTAACAAACACAATCCAAATTTTCTATACACTCTCTCTTCATTTTACCTCCTACTACCTCCTATTTCACAATAGAAAATGAGGTGTAAAGTTACCAAACAAGGCCTAAGTTGAGTCTTTAGTTACTAAATTGACCCGAACTATGGCTTAAAGGATTGGCCACCAGAATATCATACGTATGTTTTAGTTTCATGTAGCTAAGTTTTTCTTTTCTTTTCTTTTTGAATGTTCTGGAAAACCAGTTTTCGGCCGTCGGAACTACTGGATCTATAACTACCCGATTGAAACTAAAATTGGAACTAAAATCAAACTCAAACCTACTACTGGACCCATAACTACATGATCCAAACACAAATCAAAAGTAAAATTAAACTAAAATCAAACTCAAAACAAAACTAAAATCAAACTCAAACATGCTACTGGACCCATAACTACCTGATTCGAATTCAAATCAAAACTAAAATCAAACTCAAAACAAAACTAAAATCAAACTCAACTCTACTACTGAACCCATAGCTACCCGATCCAGAAACTAATCAGACTAGCTCGCAAATATACTACTCTCTTAGACGAGCTCCAAGACAACTCGCAAATATATTATCCAGTATGGAAATATTATCCAAAAAGAAAGACACAAAAGGAAGGAAGGAAGAAGAGGTTTGATATTAGAGTTGAGGATGGATTAAAGAATAAGACCAAATATAATAGGGTAAGGGCATTTTTGGTATATTGAATAATTAATGGGGTCATGTGCGCAACACATGAGTAAAAAATATAATTTTCCGTTAAATCTAACGGTTTATGGATGTGTAAATAATTTAGGTACTCCCAAAACTACGTTTTTAAACTTGGGTACATCATGTATTTTGGGACCAAAAACTGGGCCTCCATATGTCATTACCTCTTTTATTTATTATGTATTTTGTCCAGTCAATTATATTAGGATCTTAAGTTAATTTGTATAATAGTATGGTGCCAAATTACATATTGAATATCACTATACTTTTTCTTCTTTTTGAAGGGAAAAGATGCACGAGACACCACTTTTATTAAAAGAGTTTCAACTGGATACAGTTCGAATTAATATAAGAGAAATTCTATCTAAATCCCAAATCTGCTTAAGGCTAACACTAGTATTGTCACCATAGACTTGTGTTGCCGGGGATCTCCCCACCCCTTTGTAACTGGCCTATACCAACTAAACATCCATCATTGGATGAGTGCCTAAGTATGACACCTTCTGGGTATGTTGTCCACGAATTCGGCCCTAGTACCGAACCCGAACCAAAGCGGATCACTCCCCGTCTCAGGTCCCAAGACCCGGGATTTCACGCTCCTCCCCATCCACCATCTCCTCCAACCCTTCCATGTCCTTGGGTATTGAGTTCTCTGGTGAGCATGCATG
>JAYMTK010004906.1:0-10701 GCA_036897405.1 Pelargonium myrrhifolium | reverse complement strand
GACTTTTATTTGGCCGTCTCCTAAAGTCAATTTTCTTGTAGTGAAGTGACTGTCATGTTCTAAAATGCCAAGGAGAAGAAGACGAAGAAGCGAAACGACGGCGTAAAAAGTAAAGGAGAGAAGCATGAATGAAACGGCGACGTTGCGGGTAAGGAAGAAGAGCGTTTTAATCAAAACGATGCCGTTCGGATAAGTGAAGATAAAGAACAAAACGACAGCGTTGTGCGTCAAGGACCATCTTTCCCGTGTGATGCCTTGGCCGCGAAGAAATGAGCTGAAAATGCAGGACCACTCGAGGATGCGGAAATGAAGGAGCCAGCTAACACTCACGGGTTGGCTAAAAGGAGTGAAAGGGTTCGCAAAGTTCCTGCAAGGTTGCTGGATTGAGTATAAAAGCTAGAGAATTAGGAATTAGGGTTTTATTGTTGAATTTCGTGTTTTTCTGTTTTGTTCTTCCCTTTCTGGTTTTCTCAAATTGCTCAGTATTTTTCTTTCCTAATTGTAACCTTTCGAGCTATAGTTGTTGAATGAAATCGCCATGGAACCTTTCGAGCTGAGGCCAATTTATTTTCTTGTTTATTTCTATCAACAAGTGTTGAAGCACTCCATCGTGTAGACTAGATAAGAGAGATGAATATAAGTCTCACATGGACGGTACTGAATTTAAGTTGTGAGTATCACTTAACACTCTTCCTCACGTACAAATCTAATAAGAGAGGACGGACCTCGATATCATGTGAACGGGTGGACTCAACTCGGGAGACAAGGCATATCGGGCCCAAACATAACCAAATTTGTTACAATGTTAAACTTTTATTAAATTGACCTGAACTGAACTAGAATTTCAAAAGGTCACGCAACCTTTCGACATGAAATTCTTTAACACTCACTTTCGCGTACAGGCAAGATAAAAGAGATGGACATGAGTTTCACTCGAATGGGTTCATATAAGTCGAGTGTACCACTTTAACATATACAAATCCTTGAAGCACATAGGGGATATTGTGCAGTGTAATTAAGCTACCTTGATCACAGTTTTTGGGGTTGTACGTTGGGTCAGCTATAAGATTTTGTTTAATCTCGTCCATTGATGTGTTGTATATGGAAGAAAATGAGACATATATACCTCTAGTGAACTTATTTTAAACACTACCCACGTGAACTTATTCCAAATCTTTAATCGACCGTTATTTACATTTATTCAAACCAAAAAGTTTCTCTTACAAATAGATTCCTCCTCGATCAGAATGACAATACTTTGTATTATAAACCCAACCATGTGCTTTATCACATGCTCTCAAGATCGACCACCAAAAGGTTTCTTTTTCTAAACATGGGTTTATGTGAAAAAGAACCCAAGAAGAGCTCAAAACCCTAGCTACCTCCGGCCACCATGGCAACTCCTCGGTACTCTTTTCCGACCCACGACTACTCACAAGAAGAAGACCTAACCGAGGAGTGCAGAGACTTGCTCTCAACTCTACCAACAGTAGAAAAGGAAAGGTGGATCAATGATGTAGATGTGTGTCAATACGAGGGTTTTTGGATCATATCTATAGGTGTTCAGGGTGTTCTTCAATGTCAAAAACACTTCAAAGCTCAAGATTCGGACATCATTTTGGCGACCATTCCCAAGTCCGGCACCACCTGGTTGAAGGCTATGACGTTCGCTTTGGTGAACAGGAAGAGGTTTCTTGATCAAGATCAGCATCCGTTGTTGACAACCAACCCTCATGACCTCGTGCCATTCTTGGAGGGCAAACTATACCGATCTAACGAGCTTCCTGATGTATCCAGCCTTACCTCCCCGAGGCTCTTCGCGACTCATTTGCCCTTTGGGTCGTTGCCAAGATCCGTGAAGGACTCTCCTGCAAGGTTGTGTACTTGTGTAGGAACCCTAAGGATGTGTTTGTTTCCATGTGGTACTTCTTTGACAAGATGTAGCCCATAAGATAGGGTCTTTGACAAACTTGAGAAGGTGTTTGATCTGTTTTGTGATGGTGTGAGCATGTACGGTCCTGTCTGGGATCATGTTCTGGAATACTGGAATGAGAACTTGAAAAATCCTCACAAGGTGTTGTTTTTGAAGTATGACCAAATTCAAGAACAATGCACAACTCTGCTGAAGAGGCTTGCAGAGTTCTTGGAGTGCCCTTTTTCGTCGGAAGAAGAAGCCGAAGGTGTGATTGATAATATTACAAAACTTTGTTGTTTTGATCGTCTGAGCAACTTGAAAGTGAACAAAATTAGAAAGTTGTCTACTGGTGAAGAAAATAATATATATTTTCGGAAAGGTGAGGTCGGAGATTGGACAAAAGTTCTAACTCTTGAAATGGCAGAAAGACTCGATCGTATCACTGAGCAAAATATGTCTGGTTCTAAATTGAAATTTTAGAATTGCAAATTGTTGTGCTCTTCTTTATATGATTGGTCTATGTTTTGTCCCTATTTACATTTACTTATCAATAAAACATAAGAACTTTATGCAACTCATTTACTGATTGAGTAAAATGTTTATCAGTAAACTGATATAATATTATATCAGTTGCAACTTAACAAAGTCAATGAAGTGATGACATCTCATTTAAAATCACTTATATCAGTTTAACTTATATAACTTTATATCAGTCAACTGATATACATTTTACCCTTACTAATTTGATTAGTTTGTTCTAGTTAATTGCTTCTTATTCCTATTTTCTTTTCTTTTCTGAAGGTGTACAAAGTGCAATACATAATATATCTACTCCTATATTTAGCCTCAACTCATACAATATGTTCCCACGGTAACTCGAACTCGAGTCTCAATAGTGCCTAAGTGGTGCACTGACCACTTAGCGCGCGGGTTGTTGGTTAGTTAATTATTTGGATTGGGTACCAATTTAATTTTTGAACAAATATATCGATGAAAGAGTTGGTGAGGTTAATATATAAGACAAAAAAAGTTAGTTGGTGACACATGATTCATTATACGTAGAATACAATTGAGAGATACTGTAGCATCAGCAAAAAGATCTTGCTTCATCCTTCAAAAGTCTCTTGAAATCGAAATGTGGTAAAATTAAACATTATGCATGTGAATTTAAATATGAACTTTTCATATACGGTAAAATTAAACTAATTTCATTATTAATTTTACTTTTCAAAAACTTTAAGTATACAAATTATAAATAACATTACTATTTGAAATTTCATTAAGAACTTGTAAGATCTAACATAGAACATGATGACCTTTCAAACTATAAGTCACCTAACTCGAAAACCTACTAACAAAATATCACCCACAATTAAACAGAAGATATTGTTCTGGGTCTTTACGTCTTCTCTGACTTGAAGTGCATATGATTCCACTACTAAACAACTTCTAACAAGAAAAGATAAAACTAAACTTCCAACATGGATAAACAAAATTGAACTTTCAACAAGAGAAGACACCCCCACACCTCCACCAAATGAGTAATAACAAACTATAAAACTAATAGGGTTTAATGTATATCAGTTGACTGATATAAAGTTATATCAGTTGCACTAATTAATAAGGTGGTGACACCTCATTTAAAATCATGGATCCGGACGGGTCGCTCCGCTCCCCCAAATTCACTTGGGTGGGTATAAGTGATTTTAAATGAGTGACATCACCTCATTGGCTTTGTTAAGTTGCAACTGATATAACTTTACATCAGTCAACTGATATACATTTTACCCAAACTAATATAACTACTAAAATACAACTTAAAATAACACAAGAAATCAACCAGTATATTTGTAGTAAACAAACTCTCACAAACGCCAATAATTAAAGTAGAGATGATACTATGACATATACAAATGGATTTGGATCGAATAAGAGAAGTCACCCATAAAGTTATAACTTAAGCTCTTTATTCCTCGGTGTGTGTATATATATGTGTGTGTATGTGCACGACAATGCGAAGAAATTAACAAGTGCCAATACACCAACCTCGGCCACCATGACAACCCCTCCTTCTCCTCCAAAAGTTCCAATCTTCATGCAAGAAGATGACCTAATTAACGACGAGTGCAGAGAATTGCTCTCAAGCCTTCCAAGAGAAAGAAGCTTTCTTATGAATGATCATTTGTACAAATATGAAGGTGTGTGGCTTTTACCTTTGTTTCTTCAAGGTCTTCTTGCTTGCCAAAACTACTTCAAAGCTCAAGACACCGACATCATATTGGTCACCAATCCCAAAACAGGCACAACTTGGCTCAAAGCCATGGCACTTACCGTTCAAGTTCTTGCCAAGATCCGTGCAGGACTCGTCTTGCAAGCTCGTGTACTTGTGCAGAAACCCTAAGGACACGCTTGTTTCGCTTTGGAACTTCGTTAACAAGTTGAGGCCTAAAGAAAGTGGCGCCAAACTCGAAGATGTGGTAGATAAGTTTTGCAACGGTGTGACGGGTTACGGTCCTTTCTGGGATCACGTTCTGGGATACTGGAAGGAGAGTCTGAAGAATCCTCACAAGGTGTTGTTCCTGAAGTACGAGGAGATTCAAGAACGACCTCAAGTTCAGTTAACAAGACTTGCTGAGTTCTTAGAATGTCCGTTTTCGCCTGAAGAAGTGGCAAAAGGCGTGGTCGATGAAATCTCCAATTTGTGTAGTTTCGATAATCTTAGCAACTTGGAGGTGAACAAAACGGGGTACGTGGATGGTGTGCCTAAACAGTCATTTTTTCGGAAAGGTGAGGTAGGAGGTTGGAGTAAAGTTTTAACACCTGAGATGGTAGAAAAAATAGACCATGTTGCTAAAGAGAAGATGCAAGATTCAGGATTCAAATTTTAAGTTATTTTTATTTTTAGTTCAATATCTATGTCCCAAGTCGAGACTAGTCTTTTAAAATAATGTAAGCAAATAAGCATAATTAATTGCTTCCGAAATATTATAACATATGTAATTTCAATAAAATAAAAAGTATGATTCCTAATTAATGTTTATAAATTTAATTGCATTTCGATGTTCTAAAATTCATTCTTGCATATGATATGATGCAAATAACATAGCAATGATATTGATACGTATTTATCACTAGTACTACAATGTTTTTATTACAATTTCCATCGTCTCATGCTCATAAATAACAAAGGTACAAGAGAGAAATATGAATATATTATTTCGAATTCAAAAAGACATATTATATGGATAATGAAAAAAGGCGGCGCCTAGGGTTCGGGATTCCGAGAACGCTGGAGATGCTTTGTCCCCGGAGGAGGCTGATCTCCTCCAGCGGTCAAAGAAAAAGGCGAAACCGTCAGGGGATACAGGTGATCAGATGGATATTCAGGAGGAGCCAGTTCTGGCTTTGAAACCTGTGAATATGGAAGAGGAGATGCAAGAGGACGATGATCCAGAACAGAGAGGAGGCCCTCCCATGTCGTTTAGGGATAAGTTGTTTCAGCAGGAGCGGGAGAAGGAGGCGCATAAGAAGCAGTTTCGGGAACGGTTTCCCATCGAGGACCCAGTGGAGAGTTGTGTGGTAGACGGTGTTGCAGGTTTCAGGATCCCGGCGAAGAGGAAGGAGAGGCTAGGGAGACAGTGGAAGGACTGTCTTATTATCAAACTGCTGGGATGTACCTTGGGATGGAGGACGATGATGGATAGAACTGCGAGACTATGGATGCCGAGGGGGATTATGACTTGATCTCGCTTGCTAATGGCTACTACATAGCCAAGTTTCAGGTCTTTGATGATTATAAGCGCGTGATGGAGGGGGGCCCATGGATGATCTTTGGTTACTACCTTATGGTTAGGCCATGGGTGCCTAACTTTAGACCCAGTGTGGATTCGATCGATAAAACTCTGGTATGGATTCGATTCTCGGAGCTCCCAATAGATTATTTTGAGGAGGAGATTTTGCTGGAAGCGGCTGGATATGTGGGTAAACCTTTAAAGGTGGATATGAACACGAGAGAGGCCAGTCGTGCTCAATTTGTGAAGGTGTGTGTGGAAGTGGACCTGAGCAAGACACTAGTGTCCAAAGTCTGGTGGGATGGTTTCGTCCAACCGGTGGCCTATGAAGGTCTGCAGTCGATTTGTTTTGCGTGTGGGCGCGCGGGACACAGGGATAGGAGCTGTTTGTATGCGACGTCCCCTAGGGTGGAGGAGAGTGGGGGAGCCCAGGCGCATGCTTCACAGCAGGGTGCATCTGGGGAAGTGAGTCCCCCACAGACTCAGGTGGCCCCGGCAATTGCCATAGTGGAGCAAAGTGTTGAGGCTCGTCCGGACAAGGTGACTAACGGGGAACCTTTCGGAGCTTGGATGGTGGTGCCTAGGAGGGGGATGCGGAAGACAACCACTAATGGAAAAGGGGGACGAAGTGTGGAACAGAAGAATGGTCAAGCTTAGAAGGGGGATCAGAGGGGTTCACGGTTTGAGGCGCTTGCAGACCTGCATGAAGATGCCAATATGGATGGGGGGAGTTTATCAGGAAGGTGGATGAAAGGAATGAGGAAGTTAGTGGGCCTAATGCCCCCATGGGAAACAGAGGGACAAAGTCTGGTCCAGGAGAAGAAGTGGGCCGGAGAAGTGAAGTTGTTGGGCTGAGTTTGGAGGGGCCCAAGAATGTGAGTGGGAAAGTGGTGGTGGGTCACTCTGGTCCCACCAACACTGGTTTGAGAGCTGATGTTCGAAGCGAGGAGAGGAGACAGAGGGCTCAGGGTGGAGGTGAGAGCTCGACCAGAAGGGAGAACGGAGGAGGAGGTCGGTGTGGCGGCAGAATGGCCGGAGGTTCTAAAACACCCGAGCAGGCCCCTGTGAACCCGAAACCCCAACGATCGGACCTCAACAAGCCACCCGATGTGAATTTGGCGGTACTGGTCTCCGACAAGCGGCGGCGGGTCTTTCGCCGGGACAGAGGGAGATTATTGGGGTAGACGAGGATGGTAGAAGGATGCGTATAGTCGCTGACCAGAGCTTCTTGGAGAACATTGGTATGGTCTCCAACCCCAAATCTAATTAATTTATGTCTCAACTATTTTGGAATTGTAGGGGTATGGGTTCGGCTGATAAGTGTCGATATATAAGGGATTTAACTCGTATGTATAGCATTGGTTTTCTTGCTATTTTTGAACCCCGTATCAGTGGGGATAGAGCTGACAAAGTTTGTAGAAAGTTGGGGTTTAACCACTGGATAAGGTCGGAAGCTATTGGGAGGTCGGGTGGTATTTGGTGCTGCTGGAACTCTGATAGCGTGGAATTCATTTGGGTGGGGCGTCCGAACAGGTGGTGCATCTAATTATTATCGAATCGGGATGACGCACGTTTCTCCTATCATGCATTTATGCTAGTCCAAATTGGCAAGTGAGAAGGCAATTGTGGGAGGCCATGGGAGCTATGGCTACTGGTATTGAGATGCCTTGGCTAGTATGCGGGGATTTGAATGAGGTCGCCGTTGCTGCTGAGAAGTTGGGGGGGAAAAGTCTGGATCAGAGACGGGTTGCTTTGTTTCGTCATTGGATGGATGCAGGTGGCCTTCTGGATTTGGGATTTTCTGGGCAAAGATTCACTTGGACAAATTTGCAGCATGGTCGGAGTAGAATTTTGTGCCGGCTAGATAAATGCCTCTGTAATGACAGGTGGAGAATATGGTACCCGAAAGCTCATGTTTCTCATCTTCCCCGAATATACTCTGATCATTGTCCGGTGCTTCTTTCTTTGTCGCCGAAACAGCAAAAGAAAGGTGAGAGGCCGTTCCGGTTTGAGAGAATGTGCTTAACACATGAAAACTTGGAGGGGCTAGTCCGGGATTCGTGGTGCCAATCGGACATTGGTAAGGTGCCCGAGAGTCTCAGTAATCTTAGGAACCAGCTGTTGGATTGGAACCGGAACAGGTTTGGGAATGTGTTTGCTAAGAAACGTGCGCTTCTCCGGTGGCTGGATGGTACTCAGAGGCATCTGCAAGTGTCTCATTCTGATTTCCTGTCTAATTTGGAGTCAGATTTAACAGGGGAGCTGAAAGTTATCCTAGAGCGGGAGGAGCTGCTTTGGCAGCAGAAGTCACGTCGGGATTTCATTGTAGAGGGGGAGAGGAATACCAGCTTCTTTCATCTTTCAACAATTCAGCGGAGAAGGAAAAACAAGATCACGCGGCTCAAAAATGAAGAGGGAGCTTGGGTAGACAATGAGGATGATTTAAAGAAATTGGTTGTTGATTTCTTTACCTCAGCTTATGGAGCCCAGGAATCTCAGGGACGTGATGGTGGTAGCTGGGTAGGCCGGTGATAACCGAGGAGGATCAAAACAATCTTTGTAGAGCGGTCTCGGTAGAGGAGGTGCGAGCAGCTATTTTCGATATGAAGCCATGGAAAGCTCCGGGGTGGGATGGATTTCAAGCGGGTTTCTACCAGAAGTTCTGGAGCGTTGTGGGTCCTTCAGTTTCTAGTTTTGTCCAGGACTGTTTTGAGAGAGGTACAATTCCGGCAGAAATTAACAAAACGCTGCTTGTGTTGATCCCTAAAATTGAAAACCCGATTCGGCTCCAACAGTACAGACCAATTAGCTTGTGTACGGTATTGGTGAAAGTAGTTTCCAAGGTTCTGGTCAACAGATTGAGGCCTTACTTGGATGATCTTGTAGCTGAGAACCAAGGAAGTTTTATCCCAGGACGGACCACTCGAAACAACATCCTAATTGCTCAAGAATTGATGCATAAAATCCGAGTGGGAAAGAAAGGCAAGGGGTTCATGGCTCTCAAGTTGGACTTAGAGAAAGCGTATGATCGTATCTCATGGGATTTCCTTGATGAAACGTTGAGGTTCTTCAAGCTGCCGGAGATGTGGATTAAGCTTATTATGGAGATGGTGAGGTCAGTTGAGATGGCTGTTTTATTTAATGGTTCGGTCACAGATGGGTTCCGATTACAACGTGGGTTGCGTCAAGGGGATCCCCTCTCGTCGTACCTATTTATTCTTTGCATGGAAAGGTTGGGCCGTTTGATAGAGGAGCGGGTCGAATCAGGGGTGTGGACTCAATGAGGTTGACGAGAAATGGCATAGGAGTGTCGCACCTTTTCTTTGCAGACGACCTAATCCTATTCGGGCAAGCAACTCTGGAGCAAGCTATGGTAATAAGAAGTGTGTTAGATGAGTTTTGTGGGATGTCTGGTCAACGGGTCAGTTTCGAGAAATCCAAATTCACTACCTCGCCAAGTGTCCGAGAGGCTCAAAGACGGAGGATTGGGTCAGCTTTGAGTATTACCTACACACAGGATCTCGGAACATACTTAGGTGTACCTTTGCACTGCAAGAGGCACAAGGCTGATCACTATAATTATTTGGTGGATAGGGTCCACAAGCGGCTTGCGGGGTGGAAGGCTAAGCATCTTTCTATTGCAGTTAGAGCTACTCTAATTAAATCAGTTACGTCATCGATGGCAACTTATGCCATGCAGACAGAGTGGCTACCCAAATCAGTTTGTGAGAAGATTGATGCTGCGAATCGGAGGTTTCTGTGGGGTGGGTCGGTTGAGACAAGGAAAGTCCATCTGGTGTCGTGGGATACGATTACTAATCATAAGAAGACTGGCGGACTGGGAGTTAGACGTATGGATTTCTTGAACACTGCGATGTTGGGTAAAGTGTATTGGGAAGTTGTTATGGATCCGTATCTGCTCTGGTCGAGACTATTTCATGAAAAGTATGGAGAAGGGGGGCGATATTAGCTTCTAATTGTAAGTCGGGGGCTTCTCGGATTTTGAAGGGGATTTCGAAATGCGCAAACTTGCTTGAGCTAGGGCTGGGCTGGAAAATTGGGAACGGGGATTCAGTGGATTTTTTCCGGGACACATGGTGTAGCGATTCTCCTCTGGCTGACCATTTGTTGTTTGACGTGCCGGAAAATATGAAAGTCAGTGACTTCTTTGACGAGACGGGAGGCTGGGATGTCAGGTTAGTGCATAGTAATTTACCTCGCGACTTGGCTGATCAGGTTCTCGAAGTCCCGGTGCCACTCCGGAAGGTAATGAGGGATAAGGTTATATGGCGTTTGCATAAATCAGGGGTCTACACGGTCAAGTCAGCCTACGATTTTGTTAATAGGTCGGGGTCGGATGCAGATCCAGTTTGGGGAAATATTTGGAAGTTGAAAGGTCCGGCTAAATGGGGGTTTCTGTTATGGATGGTAAAGCATAAGAGGCTCCACACCACATCACTGAGATACAGGAGGGGGATGGCAGCGGACCCGTACTGTTTTCGGTGTAGGTTAGTTGTGGAGGACGAGATCCATGTCCTTAGAGATTGTCCTATAGCCTTGGGTATCTGGAGGAAGCTGGTACCACCTTGTTACCTTGTTGGGTTTCTTAGTTCCCAGGTTGAGGAGTGGGTTGGGTGGAACCTTTCACATTGCAAGGAAACAGTGGGGCCTTTGGAGTGGGGATTTATTTTTGGTGCTACTATTTTGCTCCTTTGGCGATGGAGGTGTGGTCAGTTGCTCCAACCGGATTACACGCTTCCTGTTGATCTATGTAGGGCGGTGTGGGAGGAGGCTAAGTTAGTAAAGAGTGCTTGGTTCTCTTGTGGTAGTGTAACCCCGGTGAGAACGGACATGCTAGTTAGCTGGCTCTCTCCTCTAGAGAATTGGGTTCTGCTCAACACTGATGGCGCCAGCAAGGGGAACCCGGGCCCGACTGCATTTGGGGGTGTGATCCGGGACTGTTGTGGGCGATGGCTTGTGGGCTTTTCGGGTTAC
>JAYMTK010004905.1:0-10701 GCA_036897405.1 Pelargonium myrrhifolium | reverse complement strand
ATATCGTCCAAAACCGAAGCAGAGCCTAAATCAGAACCAGAGTTTCCAGTCGCTGCCATCCTCGGCATCAAGTTGAGTCAGCCTCCACACCAGAGCCTCCTACCACCTCCAAGATGAAGGTCCAGTCAGTTGCAACAGCCGATCTCTTTCTGATTTGAGCTTCAAGCTTCGAGAAGTCTCCACGCCCTAGCCCTTTTCGTCTCCAATCTGCCCTTAAAACCAACAGACCTAAAGAGATTTGAGAAGAAATTGACCCTTACCACTGCTCCCCTACCTTTTCCACCACAAATCCTCTGCAAATCGCAAACCCTAGCCGCCTAACTTGTCATCTCCGACAAGACTCACCTACTTGGTGAGAGAGACCACTTCAGAATAATTTGTATAGCGTAGCAATTTCATGGGTTAGGATAGGGAAGTTGAATTTTAGTTAAATTATAAAATTTATTTATTTGTTATATTGATATGAATATTTCAATCGAATCCCCTAATTATTTTTCTTAAATATCGTCAAATGTCCCAACCTCAAAGTATTAGTAATTTATGGGACCTCACAATCTCTCCCAGCCCTATCTTTGACAATTAGTTAATCTGCTTATTTATTTATTTAAAAAAAAATCCTAGTTTGTAAGCAAAATAAATATGGATGGAGGAATATATTTAAAGGAAACAGTAGTAGTTGGTGGTGTATTTATGATGACAGTGTATATTACAAGAAATGTGTTGTTAATTTAAGGAATCACAGGGCCGAAGGTTTTACAGTCCATTAACGACTTCTGATACCCGCCTTGACAGAAGAAGAACATGTCAGGGCATCGATACAGACAATTGTCCACCAAGCTCACGTTAGCTGAACCCGGTTTCAGACCCATCAGTGCACCCGGTATCGGCCCGAACAAGTAGTTCCCTCCCAGCAACAGCCTCTCAAACGACGACGTTCCCTCCCTCCCCGCTACCGCCGCCTTTATCGCGTACTGCGCCGGTATCATCCCCGTGAACTTGTTATGCTCTAGCGACACCGCCGACAGCTCCGGCATCGTCCCCACGAACGCCGGCAACAATCCCCCAATCTCATTGTAGCTCAGATCCAGAGCTATCAGCCTACTCTTCCATCCCTTGCTCGCCGGAACTTGCATCAAATTTAACCCGTTGTGGGACATCGTCAGCTGCTGCAGCGACGGGTGCTCGAACAGGACTGCCGGTACCGGACCGGATAACCGGTTGTGGCTGAGATCTAATACCTGTAAGAATTGGAGGTTTCTGAAACTATCAGGGAGATTCCCCTGTAATTTGTTGTTTCGGATTGACAGCTCAACCAGGGACGCCGGCATAGTCGCCGGGAGTTCGCCGGAGATGTTATTGGCGCTGGCGTCGAGGAAGTAGAGGTTTTTCAAGGAACCCAAATCTGGAAACTCACCGGAGATGTAGTTTTCTTGCAGCTCAAGTCTTTTCAATTGAATTAAGCCGTTGAGAGCTGCCGGTATGGATCCGCTGAGGTGGTTGGTGTTTAGGTAAAGCTCCTCGAGGTGGGAGAGTAAGCTGAGCGAGGCGGGTATTTCTCCGGTAAGCGAGTTGCCGGAGAGGATGAGGCGGCGAAGACGGGTCAGGTTGCAGAGCGAGTCCGGGATTGAGCCAGAGAAGAGGTTGTCGGAAATGTCAAGGATCTGGAGGTAAGGGAGGTTCCAGGTGATGGAAGAGAAGGTGCCGGAGTAGCCGACGGGGTCAAGGGTGACCTCGGTGACCCGGAAAGAACCGGCGACAGCGCGGTCGCATCTAAGGCCACAGGTGAAGTGGTCGCTGAAGACATGGTCGCAGGGGTCTTTGGTGAAGTCCCAGGAGCTCAAGCAAGATCCGGCAGGAATGGAGCTTGGCCGGAGGCTGTTCTTGAGATCTTTCAGGACCTGTATGTCTCCTGGATAGGTTCTTGAATCAACAGCCATTGATGAGACAGTGATCACAAGAAGATAGGTTAAAATGTGCATCATTGTCATGGTGTGTTTTCCGGGGGTTTTTGTGGATCTGGTGGGGTTTTAGAAGATGAGTGAAGACAGTGTGCATGTTATATGGTAGTTGATAGTGGAAACTTGGCGAACACTCAGAGCCGTTGGATCTGGCTCGTGTGTGAGACCCACAAGACACGGATTATAATGTTGAGAGTGGGACTCTGGTTGTTTATTACGAATTTCTTGGTAATTGTACCAAGAAATTAACTAGAGAGATCTGGATATGCACTTAGGATTGAAAAATGTTTTAAGATCAGACAACAAATAACATGTTATGTACAATTGATTTATGAGATTTGACACTGCACCGGGAAGGAAGTTGGTTACGATTTTACTGTGTGCTAAACTTTTGAGCTTCTACATGTATCAACAAGATGACTATGGCTGTTTCCTGATGAATGTACCCTAACAGATGATAAATATCAAACGTGCAACCAACAAAAAAAACGCTTTAACAACACGGGTGCTACTCCTCTTGCTCTTCCAACAGAAGTAGTTTACATACAACAGACTGAAAAGAGTATACCGGAGAACCCAGAAAGCACAGTGAGTGTGAAACAAGCGTCTTCTAACAAAACCGCAATTTACAACTGCTCTGCCTTCTTTTTAACCCGATGCTGCCCATTTTCATTTGTTTTGGAACTGCTATCCAGAAATTGCTTCACATTAGCTTCATTTATCTCAAATATGAATGGCATTCCCCTAATCTGCAAATCCCCAATTTCAGCCAGTAAATAATGTCATTCCAGGAAAGAATCAGTACACTGTAAGATACATATATCAAAGTAACTCAGCACATCTAAGTTGTCCTTCAAAGAGAAGAACACTGTCACAATCCAACTCAGGTTGTCCAATCAGATAAAAACTTAGAATTTCAGTTCAGTATTAGTACATTAGATTGCTGTCTATAAATCTGATATTTAGTTTTCAGATCAGACCAAAAGATTGTTTGAAATATAACCTTTTTACCCAATAAATACCAATGAGAAATCTTCTTAACAACCATTTTTACTCCTGCAGTTTCCCAAGTATGAATCAGACCAGAATATTCAAATACCTTGTCTTTTCCAAAATGAGTGTCTTGGTTTCTATTTTGAGAAAAATTAAGGAGAAATTATTTTGTGTCGTGCATTTTCTTTTGTATCCTCGTGAACATGTGCAGTAACAAACTCATAAGGATACTATTGGTAATTCATGCATAACTTAACTTCCTAAAATGGAAACAAGACACTCGTTTTGGATGGAGGGAGTATACTGTTCTACCCAATAAAAACCAATAGGAAACCTTTTCAGGATTTTATTCTAGCAGTTCCCAAGTTTTAGACTGTATTAGTGTGTGAAGAGAACACTGGGCAGAGAGTTAAACGATTTGAGCATTGAAGGTACTCTACTGGTTCAAAAACTAAATCTCTTGCAGTCTGAACACCTGACATACATGCTATCTAAATTGAAGGTTAATACGAGTGATGTTACTCAACAATTACATATAGTGACACCTGGCTGATTTTACCTTGATCAAAATCTATCACTGACAGCATAAAAAGAAATAGGAAGACCAGGTATGTCATACTAGTTCAAAGAGCTACTCGCATGGTTTAAAGAAGTTGAATAAAATGCAGTCTATACAGTTGTGTAACCAGTAGCTTATTGAAAATAATAGCTTTCTTGCCAATAATGAATAACAGAGTTGAGAAAAATTGGAGGAGCAGGACAGCATGAAAGCAAACCGTAAGAAAGAAAAATTAGGAACATACCTCAATCAAACAACTAGAAAATAGGCTTAGACTCTGTCCATAGGCTACTTCCTTGTTGTTCACTGAGATTGGAAATTTCCCAAGATTTTTCATAAGGAAAGATCCTCCTTTGTCAATCTTTATTATTGCCTGAGGCCATGAGATAAGACAAAAACAAAATCTTCAGACCATCTTATACGCCAAGCTTTGTCCAAGAACAATAACCAGATAAAATAGGAAGAGAAAGATGTCTCCATATGACTGTATCCTCACCGAAGAATGTGGTAGCAAATTTTTTAGAATATTATGAATAAATAGTTACTGAATTAGCAGATAAACTTGCAAAGCCAATAGTGTCTCTATATAATGCTCTACTTTGCTTTCATATCCAAGAAATTTGAAATTGAGTAGAGGTTTAGATCTATGGAAAAGGTTATTGTTTTTATTCCCAGTATGAATACAGTAGTGCTTCTTAGGGCCCTTTGTTAGTTTGTTCCACCATGCAAGTGATAGAACTGTTTCTTTGCAGGATAAATTATATTGTAGACTGCAAGATAATAAAAAAATGCAACAATGAGCTTCTTTTTTGCCAACATCTCCCATCTTTTCTCCCACATCAGATTTATTTCCTTCTATAGTTTCTTCAGTCACCGCCATAATTCAAATGATATTGTATGCACGCACTTGCACACAAACACACACATACGGGAAGGAACAAAACATGTAAGATTAAAAACTTCCTTCAAAGTCTGAATAAAACAATAGGGCATTACTGCCAGTATGAATTGTTCAATCGTGAAATAAAGCATATCTCACCTGACGTCGAGATATTTTATTAGCACGTGCTTCTCTTCCCAAGTCAATGTCAACAATAACAGCTTCTGTTGCTCTACCAAGTAAAACCTGCAATCACATGATACATAATGTTTTACTAAGCAAATCACGTATGCCTGTCAGTTGTCAACATATAACTATGCTTCAAGGCATAATACCCGACAACCATTGGCATGTCAAATGGAGATTTAAATGAACCTTATAATTCAATAGGGTTGAAGAAATATAAAAATAAATAAATAAATAATAAATAACCCCACTTTATTCTTTCAGAAACATACTTCAATGCAGTAACAGCATAAAATTTCCTAGGTGATTTTTGCACTATTAGGCTTTAGATAACTGTTATGGTTTAATGTCATATTGAGTTATAATTGTTTTCAATTTGCTGCTGGTGCTTTTAGAAATGATTTGCACCCAAATCTAAATTGGTTAGGTAAGACCACACGGCATTGAATTACCTCAGGTTTCCTAATATAATGTTTTGTTTGACGGCCAATCAAAACAGCAAATGCTCCATGAAATGCAATTTCTCTTCCCATACAAGCATGGAAACACTGTTCCATCCTTATGATCGCCCTCCTAGTGTCCTCATGCTGATATTTTGAAACTGCATTTACAGGAAATTTTAAATTAAACTATATGCCACATGAAATGATATACAAATATTTGTCAGCATATTATTTGCACAAGAATGGCAACATGTTAACTGTCTAGATAATGAGAGGTTACCTAAAAAAAGTCTGCAGATAGAATTTCATGCACAAACAATAATGTGCACATAAAAATAAAAGTAAATACTAAATTAAGTTGACCTACTATTACACAAATCAGAACAGAATTGCTAATATAGAAAGACTAAACATGCCAGCTAGGTCCATAACATATCACAAATGTTAATATCCTTTGTAGTTATGCAAACATCATATGATATTAGGAAGGGAAAAAGGCCTGGATTTCCACTCACAAAGCCACAGATCATTAGTTCGGTCCCTGTGGTACTTAAAATTTACCTTGAGAAATGTGCATATAGATAAATTTCAACTTAGCCAACTAAAGAGTGCAGACATGTGTCCCCAAACACATGCATGCGCTTACCCACATACCACATCTTCATATCAACACACAGATAAGAAAGAACTGTAAAGACACAGAATTTGAAAATCTTTCAAGCTCCACAATTACAGGCTAAGCACAGTAAAGAGTAGACAATAAACTTTGTTGGATCATCGGACTACAAGTATGCAACAAGCCAGATGTACAGAGATATAGGTAAGAAACAACTACTCATTCGAGTAAAATACTAGTTAGACTGATAATACCTTCTTCACTGGAATATAAATCCAGATCATCTGGATCCAGATCCATCTCAAGTATCTGCCAAAAAAAATGAAGAGAAATTATGACATCAATGAAGAATAGAAGCACTCAACATTATCCTCTTAATTAAATAGCTTGTTCAATCAACATTTACCATTGCTTCAACATCAGAAAAGCAAGGTAAGTCATCATCACTTTCAACAGCCAGCTCCAGCTCTTCCTGATTTGATGTTGAAGCGTTCACTACAGGTTCTAAGGGAGTAAAATCTTCAACGCATACCCCATGATGATTTTGAATTGCAGATGATTCCTGTTTGATTGGAAAGCTTCTTAAGCTATCAGACATATGAGATGGCTTCTCTGTGAGACAATCACTTGAGTTACGACCATGTTGTTTTACTAGTGAGAGTTCTGCAGTATCTTCTTTTGCTGTTACAGATATTAAAGCATCTGTACTATTAACAATGCCTGAATTATTCTGACTGAGACAACCACCAGTAATACCTGCTCTCTTAGACGCCATGTGCTGGGAGTCATTATTAGGCAACTCAAATTTAACCCCACAATCACCCGTTGATAGGGTTCTACACATTTCAGGCAAAACTTGTGATCCTATTACCTGAGAAGATGTATGTCCAGGGCTTTTATGTTCCCTTTGCATAAGGCCAGAGGCTCTTTCATCCGTTTTTTTATTACCTGGGGAATTTGTGTTATGAATATCTTGAGAATTTTGTTGTGTTGCATGGGAAACTGCTGATGCAGGCATTTTACTGTGAAAAATAACATCATCATTGCAAGGAATTTCTGGGTCCTCGGTGTTCAATGCACAGAAAATAACACCATCTCGAAGTTCAGGAAAATGAGGGTTTGAGCCCAACCCAGGTGACAGCGTCTGAGCCTCTACTATGTGTGCATCACCATATTGAGGCTCACCATTATCACACAACTTTGTAAGACATGTACTGGAAGGATTCATAAGATATGTATCCAAACCTACCGATGCCTCTGGTTCAGAAATACTGGGTATGTGAGCTTGATCAATACCAGATGGAGAATTACACAAAATTGAGCCCAGACTATCTTTAAAAAACTTACCAATCATGTCTTTTCCATCTTCCATAAGGAGTTCTTCATCATTTGAAAAGTCCATAAGAGAACTGGAAAGAACCGCAAGATAACCTTCCGCACTAACAGATGAGCTTTTCAGTTCGCTGCAAGGCTTTTGATTATCCAAGTCTCCTGATTTACTAGTGTCCACGACATCACCGTTATCAGCAAGTGCATATATACCTCCTATTTGCAGATCTTTCTCTCTGTGGCTGACATCAACTGGCAAAGCTGGTTCAGATATGCCATCAACCTCCTTCCATGTTGGCATCTCAGGTAATGGCGATGGATACTCTAAGTCATATGATGCACCGCAATCTTTAATGGAAGAACCACAGATCTGTTTTGCCCCAAATTTTTTTCCAGAGTAACTGTCAAATGTGGAGCCAGGTTTAGCCTCTAGTTCATCAGCTTCAAACATACAGTGCACAGGTTGACCCAATTCTTGAAGCCCAGAACTCCCAGGTAGAGAAATATTGGCTCCAATAACATGAGTTATTTCTGTGTGTACAGTATGTGTCTCAATATGAAAATTATTTTCAGCTGGGTTCGAGAGATTCGCATGAAAGATATGTGCAGTAGCAGCATCTCCAATTACTGAGCCACCGTCAGTTAGTATTTCTGGAAAATCATGATGCATTATATCCAAAGTTGATTCCTCTAGACCAAAAGGATTTGTGATTGGATCTTCGAGCATGCAATTTCCAGATAAAGGTTCATCTCCATCTCCAACAAAATTGCTATTACTGGGTGCAATAAGAAAGCTCAAATCCATGGGGTTAAATGGCTCATTGCATATTCTTTTACGCGTAGCATAGTAAAGTTTACGGATACTTTCAGATTTTCTCTTGGCAGGCAAAATCTTGCTATCTTTAGAATTTCCAAATCTATTGGACTTTGATGGAAGAATTGAAGCATAATGCTCAAACTCGGTCATTCGAGAAGAAGCTTCATCAGAAACAACTGGATCATAGAGGAGAGAGTGCCACCGCTCTCGCAATTCTCGAACAGTATATCTCCTAGAAAACTGCACTGCACCTTTAGCAAGAGATTCCAAGGAAGCACCAGCCTGCAAACAGAAAACGAATTAATCCAAACAGGGATCCCAGGGTAACAAATGTATATTATGATGCCATATACATCACAGCCAATGTGCTTCTGTTTAAACAACTTGACAGTAGAATCATTTTTTTTTTTTCAATTCTTTTGACAGTATGGCATACCAACTATGCTCTATAGTGTATATAGCTGTAAATACTGGCCAATATACAACATTTCCATAAGTGAGGATGTTAAGTAATTGATTGAAATCAAGGATAAATAAAATATTAGACATTAGCAAAAAGGTAAAGGTAGCATCAATGATGATAGCTAAGGAATACTGCCTGAGATACTTCAGCTATGTTAAGAAAGACCCATAATTTTTGTAGTGCGGACAAGCATATTAGTCCAAGGTGACAACGCCAAAGAAATGAATGGGATGCCCAAACTGACATGGATAAAGTAAAGGCGTGAGAATGAATGTTAGGTCTTAAAAGAGCACATGGATTTACAAAGGAATGAAAGATTTATGTTGCTGGCCCCAACTAGGTTCAGCATGGTGCTTTATAAAATGCTAATTAACACTGTTCTTGCAGCAAGCTTCAAGAATACTTCAGTAACATAATTCTTCTGCATTTTATCAGAACAGTACAAAATAATTCTGACTTATTTAAGTAATGAAATAGCCACACCACCACCTCCATCCTGCGATGTTCAGTAATGATCATTTAATCACAAGAGAATACATATTACAATGACAGTGATAAGAAGAAACATCAGAAAGTGTAGAGGGCCTAGAGGCACCTATTTTCCTTATCTTGACCAAAAAAGGAACAATATTGACACGGGGATTGCACTAATCTCATTTCCCCAATTTCCCATCCATTTAAATTGAATTCCAAGAGGCTACAGCCACATCTCTGAGGGCATAAATCTTACATTAAGAGAGATTCCAGTCCTCGTTAATAATTTTCCATTTAAGACATTAATCCAGATAAGGTATCAATAATAGCATGTAAAATGCATCTTCCTTTAACACTGGCATATCAGACACTTTACATACACCACATTGATCTACACATCTCAGAATAATCTAAACTGGACATTAGCAAATGAGCATGCCTTTATTGGGTTCAAGAACATCAGTAGTACCATGAATATAACATACCACCAAGCTTCATTATAAAGATACTACTTTACCATTGTTCACAATTTCTTCACATTCTAATGATTCTAATATGCATGCGCCTTCATTGGGTTCAAGACATAAGAATAACTGTGATACCATCAACATCATGCCTTAACATAGCATCAAGCCATTGATTTAAAGGATACCCCTTTAACATTTTCACAATTTCACATTGTATCCTATACGATTCCGTCCAATTCACAAGAGAAATCACACAAAAAAAGGTTGATAAACATAAACCACTAGAATTTCTTATTCATTATCCCCAACATATCTGACAGCCTGTGTCAATAACCACTGATCATACTAGAAAAGTTTTAAGTACTGCAATTTCACTAACCTAGTATTTGCCAAATAATTCCAATTTCAGAGACATCTCCTACACGCTATGAACGGAAACGGAAACCTTCACGGTCAAGCATTCCAAAACCTAAAGCATTTCCAACATGAACAATCCAGAGCACACTGCCGCTTGGCATATTTCTTTTGCAGAATTCTTCTCACTGGCATGCTCACGCTACCATTACAAAGTAATCCAACAAGTAATCATAAATCCAAACCCAAAACTAACAAGTTCCTTGCCCCAAAATAAACTTGGTGAGCCAATTTGTTCCTTCTAATCCCTCTCAATACCAACTAAAAATGTATCCCTAAAAGCGTGAAGCATTAGCATTGGAAGATGTACTAAAGAGCTAATACAACTACAAACACAATCCGCAATTGGAGAGTTCATTCTGCAATGAAGACTACAGCAGTGGAAGAAAACAACATTTGGACCAAAAATTGGACGGCGGGCAGGTCATTGGATTGAGCAGAGCAAAATAAATTGTATGCGGATAAGCGGTGAAATATACATGAAAAGAGGAGAACAAAACGATACCTCAATGGCGTTCTTCAACAGCAGGTCGTCTTCTGGAATCCACAGAGGACTCGGAGCCAGAGCTCCCATATTTTTTCTTCTTTTCCCTCTCTGCAGAGAGTGCTTGGTGAGAGAGAGGCAAAAACCTCAGGGAATTGAAGGGGTTTTAGAGAAAAATAAAGGAAATAAAAACCTAGTAAATTAAAAATATTGAGTGGCTTGGGTCACCAAGGGTAACACAGAATGTCCATGAAACCGCAATCTGATTAGGGCACGTGCACTCCCTAAACCCAAGTACCCAACTTTCTGTTCCTTGTAGTCTCGTGGAATTGTTTCCGGCACACAGGTTGTCGGGGGCTTTTCGTTCTCTACTCAAATTCGGGTTGTCCGTTGACCTTAACCTCATTGGAGCATACGGAAATTAATGCAAATAGCAATTTGGAGAATGTTTAAAATTAAGAAAAAGTGTTTTTTCATGTATTGTAAATACATGGATTTTTACATGTATTATGTAGATGATATCTTAACTATTGAAATTTATCATTTGATTGGATTTATGGTGGGCTACTTAAATCAAACAATTTATTGATTTTTACTTTATTCAACTAACTAATAAAA
>JAYMTK010004904.1:0-10701 GCA_036897405.1 Pelargonium myrrhifolium | reverse complement strand
AATTAACACCCATACCCGCCCCAGTAAATTTGTGGGCGCGGAGCGCCCGCCCGGATCCATATTTTCTGTGTCTTGGCTGAGAATCCTGTTCCTCTTAAATATTTTGCATATGATTTTATAAACTTATTTTTTTCATTTCAGCAAGTTTGAATCAATTCAATATTAATTCTCAAAGTAATCTGATTGATGTTCAAATTGCATATGATAATGATTTTGAATCTCAATGTACAACTGTCAATCCTATATCAAACAATATTAATGGTGAGTATGAAAACTTTTATAATATATCCACTAATTTTTAAGGGTTGTTCATCGGTTCATAACATGATTGTTTTAAAATGAAATGTCTTAAATTGAATAATGAAATAACAAATTTGAAAAATCAGGAAATAGACAAGACTGGTTAGAAAATAATTTATTCGAATCATACTTAACAAATTCGGACCAAAAAGAAGAATAAGAAAAACTGACATTTACACATTTTTTGTTAGTTGCCTAATTTGGAATGATGAAGTCTATATTCATATCTTATGACCTATTACTTTAATCTATAAGATCAAATCACTTATCGCTTTATGAGATCCACTATTATACATATATACAACACATTTAAACCTAATATTGACGTCTCACTAATATTTTTTTTTAGCAACTCACACCAAATTTTGTTCATTATTATTTATTTGATCATGCAAATTTTTAACATTATTTGTTAGATTATGATATAAATATTCAATTTGTAGTTGATTAACATATATTGTTAATCATTAAATTAAAGATATTAACAACAATTATTTTTGTTATGTTTCAGTAAATGTTAATTTCTCAAATTATACTAGCAATTCATCAATTCCAACATCATCCGTCACAATTGAAGTTATAAATATGTCATAAGAGAATAATGGTAAGTACTAATTTTTTAACATAATAATCATGTATAATTGTGATAATGTCTTAACTTTTACATTCTTCTGTTTTAAAATATAGAGATCATAAAAGTAAATCAAGTTGCTCCAAATGTTTTTGAGGAGAACACTGGTAAGCACTAATTGTTGTAAGTATATATGAATAGTTTATAAATGTATTTGAATATTTATTTGATATTGTTTATTATAAACGTAGTTCTCATAACTGAAAATCAAGAAGATATAAATGCGTATGAGCAAAATATTGATTATTAGTTTGTTATAATAACATATGGATATTTTATAAAATGTAGGACGCATTAATGCAGTTCAAGTCAGACAAAATAGACTTTGTAGAATTCATATCAGAAGAGGTAAATATTTATGCAATTATAAATATAATTTTAGAAAGATAAATTTTATATTTATATTTGATGTTAATATTAGTAAAATGTGTAAAATAGTTGTAACTCAAATAATCTTATAAGCTTAAGTAAGTCAGTTTCTCAAAACTACGTTGTCTAAAGTAAGTAATTCATATTTTGTTTCAAGACTACGTAATTTTATCATTAAAACATAAATGAAAACCCTATCTCATCTCCTCCATTGCAATCATTTTTTTTTGTCATTCTTGGGCGTCGGTAATATGGGCTTCAATGCTTACTGAAATTTGACACAACCTGAATGAGATAGTTTATTGATCAACTTTAAACTCAAAACAATTAGATGAAAAAAAAATGTTTAATCCTAAAATACAATTAGAATAAACTCATTTTACAAGTTATAAATTAATATTTTCAGAAGAAGACGAGAGCTTCTGATTTTTTTTAGAGATTTTTTTTAATGCCAAAAGAAAATAATAAGGTTATAAATTAAATTATTTTCTTTGTAATAGTAAAACTACGTACTTTTGAAATAATATATGAATCACTTACTCAAAACTACGTAGTTTTGAGAGACCGACTCACCTAAGCTTAAATGAGTCGACTCACCTACATTTTACCCTAATCAATTATATAATTTTTTATATCATTGTACTCATTATTCTAACATTTATTTATATTAAAAAAAATAGTTAACAATAATGTGTTTGAATTATACTAAATCGTCAATAAAATTGTCACACGTCACTAAAAAAAAATATGGATTCAATAGGTATAACTGCTCCAAAAAAAAAAATTTGACTCATAGTTCCTTTTCTAAATAAAAAAAAGCATTTTAAAAGTATTTTTATTTTTTATATACTTATGTATCATAATTTGTCATGATAATTGTTCTAACTATTCATTTTTTTTTACTCTAACAGCTAATAATACTACACGTGCGAATATGTCTACATATAAAGGTTTGGTTTTATTACTTCAATAATAAATCACATTTGCAAACATATGATTCTATACATTAGATTTTTATTCTCACCAAGTTCATTTCTTCTTCTTTTTAATAACTATTGCTTATATATTTTTTTATTGGACATATATTACAACTCATACTACTGATGAGTTAGTTGATTTTGGAATTCCCTCTCAAATTTGCTCAAATTGTGGTGCAATTGTATGAATTGAAGAAAGAGCACATAAAACTAAGTTATCTGCAAATCTTTCATTCAGAATTTGTTGTCAAAGTGGTACCGTTCAATTACCACCTTTGAAACAATTTCCGTTGTTTTTGCAGCAGCTACTTAGTTTTCCAAGTGACTCTAGAAGTCGTCAATTTAGAGAGAAAATTCGGATATATAACTCTATTTTTGCGTTCACGTCTTTAGGTGGTAATATAGATAATGACGTTAACCGGAGTCGTGGCCCATACTGCTTTAGACTCAATGGACAAAACCACCACAAGATGGGCTCATTGATTCCTTTAAATAATCAGAAACCTCGGTTCTGTCAATTGTACATATATGACACTGATAATGAAATTCATAACAGGATGTCAATTATGTCTAGGAATGATTCTGAAGATAGTTTAGATCCTACAATAGTGCAACATTTAATATCAATGCTCAATGAGAATAATGAGTTGGTGAAGTGGTTCAGAATGGCACGAGATAGAATGAATGAAGATAATATGATACATGTGCGTTTGATTCTAAAATCATCACGGAGTACTGATGGTAGAGTGCAAAATATGCCACAAGGTTCTGAAATTGCTGGTTTATTGATTGGGGATGAGATTGCTAATGACATGACTCGAGATGTTATAGTGGAGCATAAGATTGTGGGCCTTCAACGAATAAGTGATACCCATCCTAGCTTCATGGCATTGCAATATCCTTTGCTTTTTTCTTATGGTGAAGATGATTTTCATGAAGGCATAAAATACAAAGTTCAAAAAACTTCCCGTACTTATATTACGATGCGAGAATATTATGCGTATAAGTTACACGATCGAATTGGAGAATCAGATGCATTATTGTGTGCAGGAAGGTTATGGCAACAATATATCGTGGACGCAATACTTGCATAGAAGAGGAACGATTGAACTGGGTTAAAACTCATCAGGATAAACTCCGTGTAGAAGTCATGTCTGGATTACGAGACGCTGTTTTTCGAGGTGATACCGATGCATCAAATGTAGGTCAACGCATATTGTTGCCTGCTTCATTCACCGGTGGGCCACGGTATATGATACAAAATTATCAAGACGCAATAGCCATTTGTAGAACATTAGGAAATCCAGATTTATTTCTCACTGTTACCTGCAATCCCAAATGGCCCGAAATTCGTGAAGTTCTAAGAAAGAGAGAGGGTCAAAGACCTGAGGACAGACCGGAAGTGATATCAAGAGTTTTCAAAATGAAATTAGATCATCTCATGGATGATTTAATAAAAAGAAAATATTTTGGACTTATTACTGGAGGTACGTTTCTATTTTACCTTAACTATTTCGTTAGTATATATATGTGTGTGTGTGTGAACACGAGCGCGCTAGAGTGCATGCACACTTTTGAAATGTGCTATCTAATATTTAAATTATTATTTATATAATTTAATGTTATATATGATCAAATTTTGAAATGGTTTTTAAGCATGTTAAATTTTATATTTAAACTAAGATATTGCGCATAAATATTTGTGTACAGCTGTTTATACGATTGAATTTCAAAAACGAGGTCTACCACATGCTCATATTGTTTTGTGGTTGCATCACCAAAGCAAGCTACACACACATGAGGATATTGATAATTTAATTTCGGCTGAGATTCTAGAATCAAACGTCGATCCGATTGGCTATGCTGCGGTTGCGAAACACATGATGCATGGACCGTGTGGTGATGCGTGTCGTTCGTCTCCTTGCATGATCGATGGAAAATGTAGCAAGAAATTTCCAAAAAACTTCACCATTGGCACTGTAATCGATGATTCGGGTTTTCCAATTTATAGAAGACGTGAAAGAGAAGGTGTACATGTTGAAAAGAATGGAATCTACCTTGACAATCGTTTCGTTGTCCCTTACAATCGAGATTTGATTGTGCGCTATGACTGTCATATTAATGTGGAATGGTGCAACAAGTCACGCTCTATTAAGTATCTCTTCAAATATATTGAGAAGGGGCATGATCGTGGGACTATTTTAATTCAGCAAATACCTTCAAATAATGGACATCAATCACGGAACAACAGAAATGATGAGGTTAGTCATTACTTAAATTGTAGATACATATCTGCATCTGAGTCTTCTTGGAGAATTTTTGCTTTTGACATACATTATAGAGTACCTTCTGTTGAGCGTTTGCCATACCATATGGAAGGAGAAAAAAATTTAACATTTCAAGATGATGATGATCCTCAGCAAGTGTTACTTCGAGGTGAAATGAATTTGACAAAATTTGAGGCATGGTTTTTAAGTAATCAAATAAACCCTCATGGTAGAACATTAACCTATGCTGAGTACCCTACTATGTTTGTTTGGAACCAACAAGTAAAGAGATGGTCTCCGAGACAGCAAGGTCATTCGATAGGTCGTCTATCATATTGTCATCCTACAGCAGGTGAAAGGTTTTATTTAAGAATGTTATTGAATGTTGTCAGAGGAGCTACAAGCTACAAAGATATTCGATTTGCAAATGGAGTTCTTTATGACACATATAATGAAACATGTTATGCCATCTGATTGCTCGGGGACGACAGAGAATGGCATGATGCATTGGTTGATGCAAGTTTTTTCTGTTCTGATTCTCAGTTACGTAATCTATTTGCTGCGATTCTAATTTTCTGTGAAGTTGTTGAGCCTAAGAAATTATGGGAAAAAAATTGGAAGTTATTATGCGATGGTATCACTGCAAAGCAAAGAAGAATTCTTCAGATTCCTACACTCAATTTATCAGATGAGCAACTACAGAATTATTGTCTATATGAAATTGAAGAGATTTTGCGTGACTGTGGTAGGACATTAGAAGAATTTGGTGGTATACCTTTACCTGATGAATCGCTAAGAAGGAAGGATGGTAATCGCTTGATTGCAGAAGAATTGAATCATGACAGAGGTAAACTTACACGAGAGTTTCAGCAGCTATATGATGGTCTAAATGTGCAACAAATGGAAGTTTACAAGTCAATCATTAATGCAGTATATGATCAGTCTGGTGGATTTTTTTTCGTGTATGGCCATGGAGGTACTGGTAAAACATATCTTTGGAAAACAATTATATCCAAGTTAAGATCAGATGGACGCATCGTTTTGGCAGTTGCTTCATCGGGTATTGCGTCAATTTTGTTACCTGGAGGTAGAACAGCGCACTCACGATTTCATATACCCATTGCTATAGATGAATCATCATGTTGTTCTATCAAGAAAGGATCACAGTTGGCTGAATTACTGAAGGTTACAGATCTTATTATTTGGGATGAAGCACCGATGTTACACAAACATTGTTTTGAAGCTCTAGATAGAAGTTTGAGAGATATTCTTGGACGCAAGTATGCAGATGCAATGAATAAACCGTTTGGTGGTCTTCCTGTATTGTTGGGTGGTGATTTTCGACAAATACTGCCAGTAATTCCAAAAGGGCGTCGTGAGGATATTGTTGAAGCATCAATTAATCGCTCATATTTGTGGAGCTTTTGTAGAATATTTCAGTTATCCATCAATATGCGATTACTACAACCAGGATGTTCAACTAATGTTGCAGATTTTAGTAAATGGATTTTAGATGTTGGAGATGGAAGAGCACAAACAGTTTCAAAGAATGACGAATATGACTCATCGTGGATAAAAATTCCAGACTACCTGTTACTCAAAAGTAATTCGGATCCAGTTACTACAATCGTCAATTCTACTTATCCCAATTTTTCTTCGAATTACAGATCTGATAAATATTTGAAAGAAAGAGCGATACTTGGAACGAAGAATGAAGTGGTTGATGAGATAAATTCATTTATGCTTGATTTAATTCCAGGTACGACTTCAACTTTTCTTTCTTCAGATTCAATTTGTAAGAGCTCTGACAGAAGTGCAGATTGGGATGTGTTGTATCCAACAGAGTTCTTGAATTCTCTTAGATTACCTGGAACTCCAAATCACAAATTGGAACTTAAAGTTGGGGCACCTGTCATGTTATTGAGGAACATGAACCCTCTTCTAGGTTTGTGTAATGGTACTCGAATGATTGTTACTAATATTCGAAGTTGGATTATTGAAGCTAAAATAATCACAGGTACCAATATCGGCTCAAAACACTACATTCCGAGAATGGTCATGACTCCATCGGGTACAAAATTTCCTTTTCAAATGAAGCGTCGACAGTTTCCACTGGCATTAAGTTTTGCAATGACTGTTAATAAGAGTCAAGGTCAAACGCTTGAACACGTGGGTTTGTATCTTCGTCAACCTATTTTCTGTCATGGCCAATTATATGTGGCGATATCTAGAGTTACATCTCCATACGGATTAAAAATTTTGATTGACAATCATGAAGATGAAGATGATGGAGTTACTCAAAATATTGTGTATAAGGAAGTGTTTAACAATCTTTCATGAATATTGATACATTAAATTTTGATTCGTTTGTCATTAGTTCAAAATCGTGAATTTCTTTTTCTTTTTTTTTATAATTTTCGTGCGCAAGACTATTTGAATTTTATTACCGTCATATTTTGTTTCAGAAGTTGTTTGAAATTAAATTATTTGGTGAATGTTATTATGACAATACTGAATAGTTTAGTAAAATACAGACCCGGGCAATGCCGGGTTCAAGAATAGTTCAGTAAAATACAAACCCGGGCAATGCCGGGTTCAAAAACTAGTATGATAATTATAGTTAATCATAGCATTGACTAATAACTTATTAATATATTGTATGCCTCTTTATTTGATTTTCTATATATATCGTCTCATCTCATATTTTATATTCATGATTTTATATTTATCGACTAAACGTATTGTGTCCAAGGTAAGAGAGTGAAGAGATAAGAGAAGTAGCAATTGTAACTTACGTCATCTCTTGTTTAGATAAAATTGGCACGAGCATTATTCGTCTATGCGATTATTAAACGTACGTATTACATAGTGTTTGATATTTGAAATTGATTATTACATGTGGTTGTGTTTGTGTTTTTTTATACAACACGTATCTGATCTCTAACTCAACAAAGACACGACACGTTACGATGAATTGACATATCTAGGTGGCGCCATAAATAATAGACAGCACATAGTGTATTTGGTATGCAGAGTAAGGTAGGGTGGTCTGCTTCCTCATTTGATTCTATGCTCAAATGCCAATTGCAACAATTTATCCCAATTAAAGGCTGCTCATAAGAACCCCCCTTTCTACCGATTCTTATGTTCCACATATTTCATGATTTTTCTTCTTCTTTCGCATAACTATTTTTTTTAAGCAACAAACGCTAAAGGATATTTAGATTTCTAATTTTTTTTAGGAAGTCATTATTTTGACATAACTTTAAAGAATTAAAGTAAATATTTATTAAGTATTAAATTTTAGAGTTCATTTATAAAAAGTATTCTAATATTAGCTAGGTTTTTTTTCTCTCTCTCTCTCTATCGTCTTATACCATATTCAGCCGTCAACCATTTCCACCAACTACCATGTTGCACGCAACTCTCTGATCCACCATCGCCTCTACTGACCTCAACACATAAGCGAAGCCCCTCTGTGCAGCCATGCAACCCCTTCGACTCGCCGTCGACGACTCTGCAGATCCGCCTACCCGCACATTGTGTCCAGTCGTCGATGCCTTAGTTGCCATCGGACCTGCAACACCGATGTCCCGCATTTCTCACCCCGTTGTGGATCCCATAGCCACTATCGGCCCTACTTTTTGCCATCACGCTCACCATCAAACCCGGCTACATATGTAACACATACCAAGTAGTTGATCAAAGGCATTTGGATGATGAAACTCGATGAGGAAGGCGAATGTGGAGTGGAAATGGAAATCAGACGTGATCTCGGATCAATCCAAGGACGAAAACCCACTATACGGAGCGTTGTTGGTAAGTTCATTACGGATGCCTCCATTTACTTCCCGGTTATGAGTGCCAAAATGGCATCCTACTGAAAACCGGTAAAGGGCATCAATGCATTTGAGATCTTTGATGAACTGCAAATCAAGGATGAATAAAAATTTGTTTTCGAGTTCTACCATGAACTCGATGCAACAAAATAAAAACAATAGAAAAGGGTCCCTACTTTTTCAATCACCATGCCTTCGTTGGTAAACTATTGGGACCAGGTGAGATCCCGGCCTGTGTGGATCTCAAGGAACTGTTTCTATAGATTCATCTGCATGCACTCCCTGAATGGTTCAATACGGAACAATCGTGCACGACTATAGGAAACTACATAGGTCGATTTGTATTCATGGATGATGGGAGATGGCTAACTGGCTAAATTACACTCACATCAGGATAGCGGTAGGCATTCGATAGCTCATCAAATGCCGCATGAAACTCAAGCCTATCGGAGGCCAATGGAGTTGGGTGACCTTTCAGTACGGGAAACTACCTCATATCTACTTTGTATGTGAAATCCTAGGTCATGATGAGACATGATGTAAGGTTTACTACGAGAAAAAGGAGGAATTGGGTTTTGCCAGACTGTATGGTGTCTTCATGAGGGCCCCAGAGCGTAGGACGGACACGAATATGAACACAAAGTGGTTCAAAACTAAGAACTGGACTTCTCCAAGGGACAAGTTCAAGACGCAAATGATCGTACCAACAACCCCTACTGAAGTGACTAATCAAGAGGAGGCACTGGGAAGAGCACTTGCAGCTACCAAGAAGATGAGGGCTGACCAGTTTGTCATGATGGAACCACAAAATATGGACACTGAAGGAGAGGTAGACCAACCGGAAGTGATTCCAAAAAACGTTGAGGAGCCGACCCAGGACAATAAGCTACACCCGACCATGTAGAAGTGCATCCAGTTTACACTATTTTACTTCTGACTTTATTTATGTCTAGATATGTTTTACACTTTGATCTAAACTCTAGTTTCTTGCTTGTTATAGGATTGATAGTTTTAGTATGGTTTACTTTTACTGCATGCTTGTTAGAGATTCTAAAGAGCACCAAGTGTTGGTGCCCTGTGGGCTTATTAGTTGGAATGTTTGGATGATACCTAACGAGTCACTGACCCACGGTCCGCCCTGTGTTATCTCGGTTGGAGACACATTAGAAGACGCTAGGAACATTGTCTGTATGTATCAAATACTTTTCGTTCAATCTCAGGAATAAAAGATATATATCTATTTCCCTACAAAAATAGAGTTAATTTAGGAGCCGTTCGTTTAATTATTTTTAAGTGAATTCCTATAAAATTAGGATATGTTAAGTGTTTCTAGTTTCTAATTCATGCGTTCGTTTAATATTTTTTGAAGGGAAGGTGCAAAAATAAATAATAATATTTTTCTTTAAAAGAATTAAAATATTCAAAATTTGAGCTAATTCAAATTTCATGGTGAGGTAATTCAGATTCCATTATTTCAGACAATTGAATTGATAAAATTTGAAATATTTTTTTTTGACCAAAATTAAATGAACACAATCTCTACATGACTTAAAGTTAACTTACTGTTAGTTGTGTTGGAGTGTATGTTGATGTGACGTTTTAAAAAAATAAATATTTAATTATACACATGATGTGTAATGCGAAAAATTGATCCAACACATGTAAAAAATTATTTGAGTTGAAAAATTATACTCCCTCAGTTTCAAAATGAGTGTCTTGTTTTAAATACATTTTTGTCTCAAAATGAGTGTCCACTTTTTTTTTTAGGAAGTTAGTTATGCATGAATTGTCAATAATATTCTCATAATAAGTTAGTTAGTTTCATTAACACATGATCATAAAGATGCAAGAGTAAATATAACACACTAACTAAGTTCTTCTTAATTCTTTTCAAAATAGAAAGGAAGACACTCATTTTGAAACGGAGGGGGTAGATATTAGTGAAATGATTGGTGCAATGGGGGTTATTGCATGTATAACACATGTAGCCACATGGAAGCAATCTAAGCCGTCCACTTCAAAACTGGATTAATCTTAGCCGTCCAATGTTTGTAGAAGAAGAGAGGATATTGCTGTCGTTGTTGCAGGTGTTGTAATTTTTTCTGTTTTTTAGATTTGTCCTTCAATTTTTATTCATTCCCAATTTATCCTAAACTTGATCTCCAAAATTTTCAAAATCTTTCCTGATATTTTTTTCTAGATCTTGCGCAATCCCAAAAGTTCTTTTCACATAAACCAAACCACAAACTCTAGCAAGAATCTTAATCTCATTATCAACATATTTTTACGTAGTCCCAAACATTTTTTTTTGAGGGTTA
>JAYMTK010004903.1:0-10702 GCA_036897405.1 Pelargonium myrrhifolium | reverse complement strand
GAGATCTGACCACAATGAGGCGACGACGAGCGGATCTGTCCACGGCGAGGAGCGTATCTGACCAGGGCGACGACGAAGAGCATATCTGACCATGGCGACTTATTCTCCAGTCAAGAAACTCGCGCTTCTCCGTTGCTCGTCGTCGGCGAGGCGTGGAGATAAGAGGTCAGAGAGCTCCGACGGACGTAATGGACCGGCGCGAATTCGCCGGAAGAGGCATGTCCTTGACATGAGGCTCTCCGAGTAAGACAAAGCGTGATTTGAGAGGAGTGATTGGAAAATGAGGGTTTGAGAGTCTCCTTTCTTTTTTTGCTTTTTGTTCTAGAGTGATTGAGGGTGTTTTGGTCATTTCTTCTACTAACGGACGTATATACGGATGGAAAGATCTTTTGAAACTTAATGGTAACTTAAAGTTACAGACTAAAGTTCAGAGATGTAAATCGTGAGAGTTGAATAGTTCAAAAATGTTTACGGTAATTACCAAAAAAAAAAAATTTGTTTCCCCATTGGCCCGTTGATACCCAACACCGCAACACAAAGCCACCAAATTCAACCTCCATTTGCCACGAGTTTCTTACATTCTTCTTTGGATCTCGGTGAAATCAAACCACTTCAACTGCAAAGCTCATCGCTTAGAGTTCTCTCCATCCCCACCTCATCCATTGTCAAAGGACAACTCCATCGTTCGTGGAGTGATCAACGCGTCATTGGTGAAGAACACCTCCCAATTATTTTAAGATTGTATATAAAGGAAAGAACAATCTCAGTAAAGAGTTGTGTCTAAGTGCATAATTTGTTAACACACAAATTCTCCTATGCTTCCACTTTGATATTTAAGTCAAATCCTTTAAGTACAAACTAGTACTTAGCGCGAGACATGTAAAGTGGACATATTTTCTTATTGTTCATGTTTATCTATTTATAGCAAATATTTTCTTACATTTACGGTTGTTATCATGCGTCACACTCTCATATTTTGCTAATCGACTCAAATGTTATCTCAAGTTTTCTCATTTGGTGAGTTAGTTTGACGTGCTACTTTTAGATCCTAAATTATTTTTTCAGTATTTCTACGAGGATAATTTTGAACAAGTTCTCTTCTCGATTGTTTGAGACATTCACTCTTCCATGTTTATATGATGATGAGTAAGGCGTCATTATCACGTGTATGATAACACTTGTCCTTTAACACTTTACCTCTTGGGACCGGACCAGTGAAAGAGATAAAAAATCCGCGCCTTTAGTAGGTTTTGATGTATGCTTTATTACTTTGTTGTTTGTCTAACCTGTATAGCGAGTTACAAATATGAGTTATGAGATTCTCCTGTTTCACATTTTGTCTTGTAAAACTCTTCGTTAGTTTATTGTTTGGTTATGTTGGGTTTGTCGTTCCGTTTCCTTTGTGACATTCAAAGTTATATAGTTAAGGTAAAATATTATGGTGTTAGTATTTTTATTGTGATGTTTGTTTTATATTAACCTTTTGTTGTTTATAGGGCTATGATAAAGAATTGAGTGGGGCGGAAAAGGGAATACAAAACTCATTAGGTGTTTAGTTTATTTGGAAACTAGATTTCTCTAAGAGAGTTGCAATTGAAGAATATGTTGGATTGATATTTAAATGCAATTTTCGGTCATGCAATGATGTCTTCTCATGATTTTAAATTACCTCACGTTCTTCAGTATATTAAGTCTCTTGATTTAAAACCTCATGTTTGATCATTGCAAACGAATACGCGTATATTTTTAGATTCCGATGTTGCTTTTGTCAGAAACAACAAAATCTCTTCTTTTAACGAGTTACCTCCATGTCATTCAAGATATGTTGAAGATGCAACCACTGTATAGTCAAATCAGCACATCATTCACGGTTTGTATAAAACTGTTATCCTTAATATTAAAATAGTACGTGCTTAGAAGAAAACGTTTATACGTTTTGTTTACGTTTGTCCTAAAATATTTTGTTTGTTTAAATTCTAATATAAAGAAGGTGATTAAAGGTCGCTTTCTCACGTTTGTGAATCCCAGCAGCAGCCACGAAGATTGGTTTATTTCGTTTTTATAGTATGCATGGATTTCATTTTGAATCACCAGTTTTTGCATTACTTTAAGAAATGGGAAACACATATATTCGATATTTCCCTAATTTCTTGAGAATAAAAGTTGTAAGAAAATAAGAAAGAAAGGGTATTGCTGTGAACACGTAGTTGAACCCAAGCAACAGCCCAATTTTATGATGTGGATTCTTTTCAAGCCCATAAAACTAAAATTTAAAAAACTACATATAATTGCTATCCTCAACTCAACTTCATTGCTTGGCTCTCACCACTTCTGTTCTAACTCAGCACACCAAACAGTGCTTAATCCCAAAAGAAAAGAAAATCCATGGCGTCAATGATGCTCTCTTCAAATTTGTACGCAAATAGAGTAATAATCTCAGCCCCAACCCCCAAAACCACCAAATCTTCTCCACTCCCATTCTCCTTCTACTCCAAAAAAAAGCTCTTCATCACTCACAGCATCCTCAGCCACAAACCCAATTCAGATTCCTCCTCCACCAAGCAATTCCAGGCCACTATAGCCGCTCTCCTCTTCTCCTCCCTCGCCGCCACCTCCCCAAGCCCTCGCCGTCAACACCGCAGCCCCACCCGCCCTACCGCCCGTCATTAAGCCCAACCCAGCCCCTCAAATTCGTTTCCTTCAAAATCTCCTCCTCACAGCCCCAAACCCTTAGGCTCAGCCTTTTGAGTAGATTTTCATTTCATGACCAAAGCCTTTAATTTCATTTTACCCCAGAATATAAAATCTACTTATGATGTCAGAAATTTTGCTCCTTAATCTAAAAAAAAAAGTTCTAATTTTATTTTGCTAGTCCAAAAGGAGTATAATTGCGCTGTAAAAAAGTAGATGTGAGTTTGATCTCTTCTTGGACATTTTTAGGAGTTGGCGAAGCCTATTACTTCAAAAAACAGAACAAGATTTTTGTTACATTATTCCTCCGAAGGAGGTCTATGGCGGTACAACGAGTTCCTTAAGGTGAAGAAGGGGAAGGTGGAGAGGGTCAGGTTCAGTAAAGACAGTTCTGCCCTCCAGCTCACCGTCGTTGACGGCCGCCGCGCTACCATCACTGTCATCAACGACCTTGACTTAATCAACATATTGGCCATGAATGGGTCGATATTTCGGTCTCCCCAAGCCCTCACCGCCAACACCTCAACCCCACCCAACCCATTTCCCACATCGCCTTCGGAGAACCTCCATTGATGGAGGCCCAACTTGAACAAGAAGAAGAAGAAGAAGGCTCAAAACGGTGAGCTTTGGCTCACGTGAAAAAGGAGAGAGAGAAATGGAGTTGGGTGAGGTGGAGTCCATGTGGTTGTTGACTGTATAAAATAAATCATTAAAAATAATTTTTTATTCAAAAAATAGCCACATAAGCACAAATTAACGGTGAACTTTGGACGGCGATGACCATTTTGATTCACTTTTGTGTACTATAGTTACCAAAGTGGTCCATTTTAAAGTTCGGTTACCAAAACGGTCCATATTTTATAGTACAGTGACCATTTGGGTGTTTAATCCTTTATAAAATCTTGAGTACGTGATAACATAAATACCACGAGACAATGACATAGAAGAAAATAATGAATTTTAGCTGACTAATTAATCTCCAAGAAAATAAAAAGTTTACAATTGTTATAGGACAAAAAGAGTATTTTATATGGTAGCTCAATAAGTAAGCTGAATGCTTTACCTCATTTATATTCTTTTTGGAAATATTTAAGATTTTTTAGGTCGGTATTCTACCGCTTAAAAACAAAGGGTAATTGCACATGAATCTCTTGTACTTTACACGTTTTGTACATAAATATCTTAAAGTTTTATTTTAACTTTTGGCTACAACCTCTCCGTCACGAAATATTTCTTTTTTGATCATGTGTCATGCACATGACCTCAATTTTTTTAGAAAAGCTCATTTTACCCTCCTTCTCTTTCTTTCTTTTTTTTAATATCTAAAATTTAATTTTATTATTATTATTATTATTTAAATTCGTTCAAAAATTATTATTATTTAAATTTAAAAACTGAAAAAAGTTAAAAACCCAAGTTTATTTTGGTTTTTTTGACACTTAACCGATGGTGAAGAGACGGAGAGGCCCCCGGCATAGTACAAGTAATCAAAAGTTAAAATAAAACTTTAAGGTATTCAAGTGCAGAACATGTAAATTACATTCAGTAATCAAATAAAGATGTTGCATATATATTGTTACATTACACTGAACTGAAGATGAAGGCCACCACCAACCAACCTAGCTATCACCAAAAGATGAGCAACTTAATTCCATTCAAAATTGATAGCAGCAAAAGGCTCATATGGGGGTTGTGATCAACATTTGAAGATACACACACTGCTTCAGTGAAAAGAATAATCACATACCAACAACCAAACAAAAATCCTTCACAAACTTATCACTTGTTGCTTTACGTACAGTGTTGCTTGCTTAATTTTATCACTTGGTCCGTTCAAAGCTCTTTCTTCTTTGTTTATCTCCACCATGACAACCATACCTGGAATCGACCTCAACCACGGCGACATCGTCGAAATCGAGCTCCGATAGTGTTAACTTATCATATAAAATGACACAATTACTCTTAGATAACAAAATAAAATTAATGTTTTTGAAGTTTCCGGGGCCAGAAAATTTATCACCGTCGGAAATAGAAAATGAGCTCAGATTTATCCAATAGAAAAAACTAAATTATCAATGATGCTACCCTAAAAAACACAAATGTTCCAACGAATCAGATCAAGACACGTGTCTCCTTGGGGACCCACGCGGACCAAAAATGAGCCCAGTCAGCAATGGTCAACAGGAGCCTCCTTGGCAGCTGACCAGCAAGACCCTCAAGTGCAAGGCACACGACCCTCGGACCATAAGGCTCCCATGCGGACCATAAGGGTCCGAGCCCTATATTGTGGGAAGTGCAGGACAGTCACAGAACATCATTCACCCAAGTCTGGGTCCGGACCAAGCAAAGTGGCCTCGTCCACTAAGTCTCGGACCCTAACTGAGCAAGGGGACTGATCTGTGACTGATTGGCCCATGCATAAGACCCGTGTGGGACAGCTCATTCACCAACCCCATTCCTATGAGCTGGGAAGCACTTCCTAGGATGACAGCTGTCAGACATCAAAGGGAATGATGGAATGTCTTTTTACCAAACTCTAAAGGTATGCCTTTAAGATGTTGACACCTCACCACCAACCTCCAAGGTATGAGCCTATAAATACCCCCCCTCCACTCATGGAGAGGGGATCCCAAAAAATCTCAGACTTAGAATCATTTTTTAGAGAGAGAGAAACCCTAGCAAGATATTTCTTCCTTATAGATCTATCTTCTTCATTTCTCTTTGAGCCCTAGAGCTCCTTAGTGTTTCCAGATATCTCATTCTCACACCGGAGGCGGTGTCCCGGGAGCACTCCGGGTTTCATCCTTCTTGGGTGTGTTGATTTTGTAGTCACAGCCCACAGGTATCTTATCCAGAAAAGTGAGCTCAAGGAAGAAGAAAGCCAAACAGTAACCGCTGGACGTAGACCAAGTTTGATCGAGAGACAACCCCATTTAGCCTTAAACACTTTGTAACCCATCTGTAATCATCATCTGAGTGGTGTGTTTAGGATAAGCATATTTTAGACGTGTCAGCTTTGGTTCCATTGTCGGGAATAACTTGAAAGCCATCATTCCCCTCCCTGGCACGACAAGCAAGAGAAGATAGAGGAAATGGCTCCCAAGAAGGCAGGTTCTAAGGTTATCCCAAGCCGTAGTACTGCAATCTCTCAGCCGGCCTCCTCCTCCATGCTCCATCCAACAGGTCTGTTCATGACCTCCCGGTCGACATACCTTACCCTACAGTAGCCAAAACCACTCGCCCTGCTAGCGAGAACCAAGATAAGAGCGCTCAACGCTCACCAAGGAACAAGGACCCGAATCCTCCCCTTAACCCACCTGTTGATGACGTCTCAGCCCACAGCCTTGAAACTCTCCTTGTCACTAGGCTGCAGGCGATGATGACCAACTTCAACGCCCAAGTGAACACCCTGGTTGGTGCTGTCAATGCAAGGCGCAACCTTGGTCCATAGGTCGTGCCCCCAGTAGACCTAGAAGTCCAAGAGATTCCCCCGCCAACGGACCACCATGAGAAGGTCCGGACCAGTCACCCTGAATAAACAACAAGGAGAAGAAAAGAGAAGTCTTCGGCCGATGGTAACCAAAGGCCCGGGAAGGAAAAGGCAGCCCTAGCAGGCCAGCAGCAGAAGGTCTACTCGGACCACCATGAAGGCAGGGGTCACCGTAACAAGAAAGACCCCCCAAGAAGACCAGTATTCTCTCGACTGGGTCCGAAGGGTGCCAATCTGGTCCGTCATGAGCAGACCCGCCGGACCGGTGCCCAACCTACCCGTCGGACCCATCGAGAAGACAAAAGCGAAAGGGTTGGCGAGTCCTATGTTGCCATGTCTCGGACATCTGACGTCCATCCTTCTAGAAACAGCAGGACTTATACTGAGAAGACCATCGTCAGCCCCCACCCTCAAGAGAAAAAGTAAGGTCGGTCTAGAAGACGACCCACTCTCGTGACCTACGAGACGAAAGCCCGGCAGTCCAGGCCCTGCAGGTTGAGGTGCGAGCGTTGAAAAAAAAGCTTTCCATTGCCTCCAATCTCCAGATACCGCTGGAACCTCTTCAAGGATAGGCAATCCTCTCTCCCTAGTCCTCCACTCAGTCCCCGCGAACCATGCAACCTCATTTGAGCTCATAATGGCACAGCAGACTGACTGCGACGCCGTTAAGTGCAAGCTATTCGCCGGCACCTTGCATGGTCCAGCTCAAGCCTGGTATAGAGGGTTGGAAGATGGATGTGTGACTTCGTGGCCCGAGATGAAGAAGAGATTTTTGAGAAACTTTGCCATTGTAGGGAAGGTCGAGAAGCACAAGGTCTACCTTGTGAGTATCAAGTAGGGAGATAACGAGTCCCTTGCAGCTTACGTGGAAAGATTCAAAGTTGCTCTCCAAGAGTGCCACGAGCCCTCGAGCGAGGTGAAGATGACGGCGTTCTAGGCAAGGAACAAGTGCAAGAGCCTCAACCTAGCTTTCACAGTCAGTCCACCCAAGGATAGGGACAAGATGCTAGCAGTGGTCCACAGCCATGTGGTCGCAGAGGAGATGAGCGAACAGATGGAATGTGACCGTCGAGGGTCATCATCTGGTCAGAACAGGTCTGACAACAACAACAACAACAACAACGTCAGCAATAGGGACGGGAATAAGGGGAGGAACCAAAACTATAACGGTCCGAAGGGGTAGAATAATCCAGCTCCCTCTCCTCGAACCGATCTCCCTCCCTTCGTTCTGAAGCCCCCAAGGGTGTCCGAGGTAAGATGAAAACGTACCCCTCTCAGCATCTCCCACTAAGATATGTGCGACTACCTGATGTCGCGGAATGAAATCAAGCACCCGAGAGTCGCTCCGGGCGAGATGAAAGGGAAGAATAAGTCCGAGTACTACACGCTTCACAAGTGCTTCGGACATAAGATAGGTGACTGCTACGTTCTAGCCAACCAAATCGAGAGGTTGATCGTCAAGGGCCAGCTGGGCCAATTTGTGAAAGAAGAGACCCAAGGGACCAAGAGAAAATTCGAAGCTGGCCAAGGGTCCGGGGGCGCCAACACAGTCTGAAAGTTGGAACGCTATTCGAGTGATACGATGACTATAGAGATTATCACTGAGCGGTCCAACCAAGAGCAACAAATTTCAATTTCGCAGGTAAAGGCGAAGACATATGCTCTGAAGAAGATGGAGCTGTGGTCTATGATCGATCCTCCGAAACCTGCAGGGAAGGAAGACGATGACTAGTCCAAGGTCATCTATTTCAAAAATGAAGAGCTCGCCCTAAAGGCGATGAGAAAGGAGCCGCTGGTGATCAAGGCGGCTATCATTGGTTGAAATATTGCAAGAGTTTTTATCGACAATGGTAGTCAGGTCAACATCATATACTGGGATGCCTTTCAGCAACTCGGACTAAAGGAGAGCTCCCTAAAAGACTTCAAAGGGGTCTTGATGGGCTTCAACGACGCAATCACTACTATGAAGGGAGTCATTACTCTCCCTGTCACCCTTGGAGAGTTCCCAAAAGAGAAGACTCGCGCCTGTCAGTTCATGGTCATTGATATTCCCTTGGACCACAACGCCATCTTCGCTCGTCCACTCATAGACAAGTTCGAAATGGTTTCGAGCGGGAATCATCAGAGGATCAATTTCCCGACGAGCCTGGGCATTGCAGTTCAGCTCGCCACTCCAAGGACAGTCTGGGAACACAAGATGAGAAAGATGAAAGGGAAGGGCAAAAAGGTGGAAGCCATATACCCTTCCCATAACATGAAGGCGTTGATGCTCAAGGACGGCAAGGCTCCTAAGCCTGACGAGAAGAAAGAAGTCCCCTATGTTGTTAGGGATCAGACCAAGGAGCCTAATGTCCGTCAGCACCCCTGCGACAGGAGAGGAATAGGGCTTAATAACAAAGCCGAGGAGTCCGAGGATGAAGCCCCCATCCCAGCAAAGAAGAAGAAACTGAATAAGGGAAAAGATCCCTGCAAGCTCGGACCGAGCAACGTGGCTCTTGCCACAATGTCCCAACCCAAGAAGACAACCCATTTCGTTCTGAGCAACACAGCCCCGGCCGTGAAGTCCGGAACTGGGTCCAAGAAGAAGTATGTTGACGCGGGAGGAGGGTCCATTCTGAGCAACGTGGCTCCAGCCACGAAGTTCGGACCCAACTTTGTTCAGGCGTCCTAGGCCCCAGAAGAACAAATGGATTCTGCCATTAAGTCTGGACTTAGCAAAGCAGTCCAAACCACGAAGTCTAGACCGAGCAAAGTGGTAGCGTCCGTCAAGAGGAAGAAGGTTGACATCGCCATTAAGTCCAGACCGAACAATACGGTCTTAACCTTGAAGTCTGGACCGAGCAAGGTAGCAGTGTCAAGCTCGAAGAAGAAAACATCCGCTGTTACTAAGTCCAGACTGAGCAACATGGCCAAGGCCATGAAGTCTGGACCGAGCCAAGTAATAGCGCCTGTTCCAGAAGACCTGCATCACTACACAACATGCGAAGCGGCCCTCGTCAAGAAGGTCGAGAATAAAAAGAAAAATAAAAAGGAGCACTCTCCACCTCCGGAAGAAGAAGAAGAAGATGAAAAAGAAGAGGAAGCAAAAGAAGACGAGGAAACAGAAAGAGAGGAGGAAGCAGAAGACGAGGAGGAGGACGAAGACGCTGACCCCAACATCACAATTGGGAAAGACGGTGAGGACTTTGAGGAAGAGTTGGATAAAGAAGAAGAGGAAGAAGACCCAGACCAGGTGGACACCACTGAAGACGATGTGGTCTGAAGCTGTCGGGTAAAGGTAGCGTTGGATGAGTTGGACCAGTGCGAGCATGAGGTCCGTCCGAAGGCAGGCAGTGAGACCGAAGAGGTTTAGCTGGATGCCTCGGACCCCTCTAAAACGACAAAGCTGGGAAAAAATCTGTCCCCTAGAGAAAAAGAAGAACTGATCCAACTCCTCAAGTCCAACGCTGACGTTTTTGCTCGGGTCCCAACTGATATGCCCAGAATATCTCCGAATGTAGCAAAACATCACCTGGACGTTGTCGCGGGGTCCATCCCTGTTAAGCAAAAGAGAAGGAAGTACTCCAATGAGAAGGAATAAGGCATTAAGGAAGAGGTCCAGAAGCTCCTGGATGCAGGTTTCATCAGGGAACTCAAATACCCTAAATGGCTTGCCAACGTGGTGATGGTGAAGAAAAGAAATGGGAAGTGGCAAATGTGCGTAGACTTCACAAATATCAACAAGGCCTGCCCTAAAGATGACCACCCTCTCCCACGCCTTAGTAAACTTGTAGACTCCACAGCGGGTCATAAGGTCATTAGCTTCTTAGATGCTTTTTCTGGTTATCATCAGATTAAAATGTACCCTGGAGATTAGGAGAAAACAGCATTTATAGCAGCAGACTCTATTTTTTGCTATATTGTAATGCCTTTTGGATTGAAGAACGCTGGAGCAACGTATTAGAGGATGGTGAACAAGGTGTTCGCGTCCCAGATTGGGCGGAACCTTGAAGTCTATGTGGATGACATGATTGTCAAGACCACCAAAACTGGGTCCCACCTGGTCGATCTCCAAGAGACCTTCGCCACCCTCAGAAAATTCAACATGAAGCTCAATCCATCCAAATGTTCCTTCGGAATCAGTTCTGGAAAAAAATTTGGAGTAATAGTCAGTGAAAGGGGCAAAGAAGCAAATCCGGACAAGGTCCAGGCCCTAATGAATATGGGAGATCCTGCATGCCTGAAGCAGGTCCAATAGCTAACAGGACGCATTGCTGCACTGAGCCGCTTCATCTCAAGGTCTGCGGAGCGCAGCCTTCCATTCTTCAAGTCCCTCAAAAGTGCAAGTAAGAAATTTGAGCGGACCAAGGAGTGCAGCCAAGCTTTCCAAGATCTGAAGGATTACTTAGCTCTGCTCCCCAAGCTAACCATCCCAAAGCCAGGGGACGAGCTTCTGTTATACTTAGCAGCCTCGGACCATGCGGTGTCTGCAGTCCTAATAAGGGAGGAGGGGAAGGCCCAGAAGCCCATATACTTCATATC